>CM054063.1:22105825-22341517 GCA_028641055.1 Alopecurus myosuroides
CAGAGAGAAAGAGGATACCTAGGAAATGGCGGCTCCACCTAAACCCCACCTCGGCGACTCCCATGGAGATCCCCATCAACCCTAGATCTCAACCCACCACCCCACCCATCCCTCTTGATCTGAGGATATGGATCCACCCCCAACACTCCCTAGTTTCCACAAACAATTGGTTTTTGATTTTGGTCCCGATTTGGCCAAATAGGTTCAATCTCTTTTCTCTGTCTCGGTCACATCACCCACCTCTCCACATGGTTTTCATCTTGTGGTCTCATTTGGAAGATCTGCTTTTTGCCTCACTACGGATCATGTTGGATGGGCATTGGAATCTTGTATTGGTGCACCCCATCATAGCTTCAAGGTCATTCAACTACCCGATCAAGTTTTTAAATTCACCGTCCGATCCAAGGCAGTAGGGTTTTTCTCACCAACCTACGATGGTTCTCATGTGATTTATTCAAATGCTATTTTCATCTCTGGAGTTTTGGTGGCCCCAATTGGATTCGTGAGGAATTGGCTTGGTATAAGGAACAAGATGCTGAATGGACTCACGTTCCAACACGATCATCTTCCATGCATCGTTCATCTAAAACCCAACGAGGTAATTCGAATCGTAATATTCTCTCTGGATCTAATACTACCCCAATGGGACCAAGGATTATTCATGAATTACCTCGATCCAATATCACATCTCATGATCGTAATATGCGGATCACGGATATTGACAAGAGCGGGAATCCTGTCCACCTTCCATGCAAACAAATTTGGGTTCCTATTAGATAAAATTCTATCACTATTGATAACCCAAGGCCCACTAATGACAATCATCAGCCCATTGATGATCTAATACTCGCCAGGTGAAATCTCCTACGTGCAATTTATTTTGTACACATTGCCTTGCACCAGGACATATTTACTACGATTGCACTAATCAAATCCGTTGCCAAGTTTGTTACAACTACGATCATATATCCTATAATTGTTTGTCCAAGATAAGGAAGAAAACTATCTACAAACGGAAAGATCCCAACAAACAATTGTTTATTGAACGTGGAAGCCGAGAAGACCAAACCATCAATGCTATTTCCCCTGTTCTGTCTTCCTCCGCATTGCCTCACCTCGACAGCCACGAAAACCCCAATCCCCTGCTTCTCTCTGCACCAGCCATGGCGAACTATCCATGTGACTTCCTGCCCCATCTTCCCAATGGGGATGGATTTATTTCTCCAAATAACCTACGCCCGTAGAGAGGATATGTTGTGGTCCGTGGGCATCTCCCACACAGCTGCGACGATTGGGCCATTGTCGACATCGCGCCAGAGCCCCACCCTGCTCTCTTCAACGGCACCGCCACGCTCATCGGGCATCATATCGAGCATCTCCACCACTACATCATCCGTGAAATCTCGCCATCTGGTATGGGTGTTGCACTTGTCAGATTTCAGAATGTTAGTGACAGAGATCAGGCTATCCAGCATAGCCCCTATTTCATTGGTGACACGGTTCTTTGAGTCATTGCTCACAATATGGGTAAAAATCATCGTGCTGCCACCTTTACACATGACTGTTGGATTATGCTCATGAACTATCCAATTGAGTGCTGGGATTTGGACACCATAGTTAAGACACTTTCACAGTATGGCCATGTGCTTGTATGGAACAGAGACAATTCCAACACAGCTAGGATCCTTGTTAAGATCAGGGTTTATGACCTGGACCGTATCCCACTTAGCATGGTTGTGATCCAGAACCAATCTGATGAAGGCAATGGTGGCTCATGGCCATGCCCCACAATTATTCTATCAACCACTATGCTTGGTGTCATTGCTGGAGATGAAGATCCTCTTCCACCAGATGGTGCCAACCCACACCCAGTACCCATGGTAGTTGATGATTTTTCCATCTGGCATGCTGATCATGAGGGCATTGTGAATCTGAATAATGTTGCACCAAATCCATTCCATGTTGCACCTGAGCATGGGCATGCTGCACCTGCTGCTGATGGTGAACCTGCTATGGTTACCCCACCACAGAGTCCACAAGCCCCTGCTCCCAACAATGTTGCTCCTGTTCACAATGACCCACCTGCTGTGGAGGAGGACATACATGTGGAAGATAACCCGCAGAACAACAATAATAAGATGGATCTTGAACAGGTTGATCATGATGCTCTCCACATGCCTGCGGCTGCTATTCAGCCAACTGACAACACCTTCACCATGCATATGGATGAGGATGGACCCGGTTCTTCTGCCACTTCCACCCCCAGGAACATTCAGAAGAAGAAAGGCAAGGGCCCAGTATCTTCTACTCAAGTCAGAAGGAGCAACAGGCTGGCAATTCTTCATGGAGGATATAAGGATGGCATCATTCCAGAAGGTGCTATTGACAAAGATGATCACCAGCCTTCTTCTCATATTGCTCAAGTCATTGATGACCAAGCCCCCCTCCTCCACACCTCAGCAATGACAATATCAGGGCCTTGGGGGTTGGTTCTTGCCAGATGAATCGTAGGGATTTATCTGATGATGCATTATACTATGATAGTACGAATGATAGTGTGGAATAAATGTATTCCATTTTATGTAATAATTATAGCCAACATACTATCCCATTGCTATTTATTTTGCTCAAGTTTGTGGAATTATTGGCATATCATTTGCCTATTCAGACCTAATACTATTTGTAATAATTTGGTACTACCTCATGCTCCCTCGAATTTCCCTTATTTTATTGTGATGAGGCTTTATATTTGGTATTCATGGAATTCTTGGATGCCTACTGATAGAAAGATATATCATTCTTGCAATCATCTCTTACAATCTATTGAGAAGCCACTCCAGTACTATTATGTAATACTGGTCCTACCACATTACATCATGTTTTTATGGATAGAAACTGGATTATATTAGACTGGAATCTTAGAGGTATTAACTCACATACCAGATGGTATGATATCAGAAAGAATATTGATGCCTCCAATTGCAATGTTATCTGCTTCCAAGAAACTAAGAGAGAGCTTTTTGATCTGGCATACATCAAGAAATTTTGTCCTAAACGATTTAATCAATACTCCTATTTTCCTTCTAATGGCAGTTCGGGAGGAATCATCACTATTTGGAATGGTAACCTCTTCCATGGTAATACAATCAGTGCTAATAAATATCATGTTACAGTTGAATTGACCTGCAAAATCAGTGCTCATACTTGGTACATCACTAATATATATGTACCTACTCATCATGATGACAATTTTTTTTCATTGATTGGCTTTATAATATTGATAATACTCCTATGCATAATTGGATCAGTCTTGGGGATTTCAACCTTATCATAGGAAATCATAATAGAAACAGATGGGAAGGAGATATTCAACACATGTTGATGTTTAATTCTATTATTTCATATCATGATCTTGAGGATGTCCCCATTAGTGGAAGAGCATACACATGGAGTAATATGCAAATTGATCCTCTTCTGGTTAAACTTGATTGGATTTTCATAGCTGGCAACTGGAATAATAATTTCCCAACACTGTGGACACCCCTTTACTAAATTATCTTCTGATCATATACCTATCAAGATTCAGGTTGGCACCTATATACCTAAGTGCAAACTATTCAGATTTGAAGAATATTGGATACAATTTGATGGATTCTTGAATATAATCAACAAGCATTGGTTCAATAGGGGTGTTTATAAAAACCCAGCACAAGACATTACTGCAAGATTCAAGACTCTGCGACAAGGCCTCAAAAAATGGAGTAAAAGTTCTCACAACTCAATAAAATCATTGAATCATGCAATTATGTTCTGGCTATGATTGATGGATTAGAAGAGCAAAGATTACTATCCACACAGGAAACCAACTTCAGGGTAGCTCTCAAAAAACATCTCACCCATCTACTCGAAGCCAAAAGATTAGTTTGGAGAAGTCGTGCAAAAATCAGATGGGCTCAACTTGGTGGAAAAAACACAAATTTTTTCCATGCCATTGCTACCAAAAGTTATAGATATAATTATATTGCATCATTGACTATTGATTCTGATAGTATGGTATGTGACCATGAGGACAAAGCTGCTGCATTATGGATTAGTTACAAAGACAGCGTTGGTATCACTGATAATTGTCCTATGTATTTCAACCTACAGGAGATCATTACTAGAAATTATAATATTGATTTCTCATCCATTGAGGTTCCATTTACTAATAAAGAAATTGATGATATTGTTGCTAGTATGCCATACGATAAATCTCCAGGGCCAGATGGTTTCAATGGTGCTTTCATGAAAAAATGTTGGACTATCATCAAAGATCAGTTCTACAAGCTTTGCCTGGAATTTCATAATGGCTCTCTGGAATTGAGCAATATCAACACTGCATTTATTGCACTTATTCCAAAATGCCAGGATCCTGAAACTGTCAATGATTATAGGCCTATCTCCCTGGTCAGCAGTCCACTCAAAATAATCACTAAGCTACTTGCCAACAGACTCCAAGATATTATTATTCCTATCATCCACAAAAGTCAATATGGCTTCATCAGGAAAAGAACTATCCAAGACTGCCTTTCTTGGGCATTTGAATACATTCATTTATGCCATAAATATAAGAAAGAAACCATTATTATCAAGATTGACATTTAAAAAGCATTTGAAAAAATTGAATTCAAGTCGTCGAGGCGCGCCAGCGCCTTCTCCTCCAGCGCGGTGGTGGACCGGCTGCCGGGGGTGATGCCGGACGGGAATCTGTGCGTGCTGGAGTCGAGGGCCGACAACACGGTGCGCGCCTACGTGGAGTCCTCGCGGACATGGTGCGGGACGGTGGCGTGTCCGGGCGGAAGGTATTGCAGTGGACGCTTTCGGCGGCGCCGATGGGCCTGCGCGCGGTGCGGCTGCGGTGGTTCTGCGAGAGGAGCGGCGTGGTGCTGTTCACGGCGAGGAAAGAGGGCATCGGCGGGACGTAGGTGTACACGCTGGACGTGGAGACGCAACACGTGGGCAGGGTTGATTGGTCGGGCGGCGCTGGGGACGACGTGGACGTGTGCGGGTACGAGATGGACCGTGTGGCCATGCTCGCCGAGCTCGACCGCTCCACTGACCTCCATCTTGCGCGATCATAATTGGCCGGCCGCTCTGATTCATCCTTCATGTCCTCCACTAGATGACCAAATTAATTTCGATATATAGTTGGTTTGTTAGGATATTAAGTGTATATCGGTGCTGGATTGAAGATGTATCTACAAATGTATACAGAAATTAATCTGTTCTTTGGAACTAATCATCTTTTGTCGTTGATCAAACCAACTCACTCGCTCACTGGATCGTAGGAACGATGGCAAGAACTAGAGAATTGGAAGGAGACCAGGACACAGGGATTTTGTGCAGCGTAACAACTTACTGCTTTTCTCCGTTTTCTGTTATTTAAGCGAGTACACCGAAGGCCAAACTAAACGGCCCGTAAGACTAGCTCCTGCATGCAACTACCAAACGTGCCATCCCACGTCTCACATGTGGTGCTAGTGATCCTACTTTCGTGGAAGAAAAACTAGTCTAGCCTATCTATCCGTGCTCAATCACAGGCGATCAAGACACTGGTTTATTTCTCTGAACTTCAGTTTCAGACTAACACTACGCTTCCTGCCGCGGTAGGGAAAACATCCATTTCTTCTGCCATGGCAGACAAAACAAGCATTATCTCTGCCGCTGTACGTTAACTGAACTTTGTGCTCTATCTTCAGATGATCAAATGCAGGATTAATCCAACATTTCACCCCCCTTAATCTTGCACCTTGATCACTCCTAGCTTGGTCCTCATCTCCACAAAACGTGTTCTTCCCAAAGCCTTGGTAAGAACATCTGCTAGCTTCTCATCAGTACGGACATGGTCGACCTCAAGCTTTCCATCCTCGATGCACTGTTGTATGTGATGGAACTTGATGTCTACACTAGTGGAAACAACCCCTATCGTCCAGGGGGAAAAACTCCATTGGTCCCGGTTGCACAAAAATCCGGGACAAATGCTATGCATTGGTCCTGGTTTGTGTGCCCGAGGCAGCACAAATCACCTGGGGGCATCTGTCCCGGTTCGTGGGGAGGCATTGGTCCCGGTTTGTGGCACGAACCGGGACCAATGCCTTGTCACAGGCCACGTGGCACGCGCATGGGCATTGGTCCCGGTTCATTCCAAAAACCGGGACCAATGCCCCCCTTCCCGTACATATACTGCCTCACAGGCCCCCTTCCCTCTTTTTTTTTTGGCTTGGAGGAGTGAGAGAGGCGGGTGTTAGTGTGTGTTATTTTACTATGCACACGAGGTGTTCGACGAAATACCCAAGCCACACATAAGCTCACTGAAAATGGTATCTTCGACCGAGGTTAACAAACTTATCTTTTTCATATGTAATTGATAAATAAAAAGTAATATTTATTGATGTACTGTGGTCATTTCTCTATTGAATATGTTATTGTAATATTTTTTGATAAACTTAATTATACGATGCAGATGGATGAACCATAGTGATGGATGTACGGTGACCGACGCACTTCCGAGTATATGGCAGGCCTGAATGCATTTGTCGCTGTAGCTCGGGCGAACAAAGATAATGGATTTATGTGTTGCCCATGTGTTGATTGTCGGAACGTCAAGGAGCACTCTTCCTCGAGAATTCTTCACGGCCACCTACTTCGGAGAGGTTTCATGCCCAGCTATAATTGCTGGACCAGGCATGGAGAAAGAGGGGTTGTGATGGAAGACAATGAAGAAGAAGAAGAAGATCCTTTGTTCCCTGAATACGGTGATACTGCAATAGAAGACAATGCAGAAGAAGGAGGTGATCAAGAACAGGCATCAGAAGAGCCCGATGATGATCTTGGCCGATTTATTGCTGATGCAAGGGAAGACTGTGAAAGTGAATTGGAGAGGTTGAAGCTGGACAACATGTTACAGGATCACAAAAAGTTGTTGTACCCAAATTGCGAAGATGGTAGCATAAAGCTCGGTACCACACTGGAGTTGCTAAAATGGAAGGCACAGAACGGTGTGACTAACAAGGCATTTGAGAGTTTACTTCAACTAATGAAGCCGAAGCTTCCAAAGGATAACGAATTGCCTGAGAGTACGTACGAAGCAAAGAAAGCTCTCTGCCCTCTAGGATTAGATGTGTAGAAGATACATGCATGCATTAATGACTGCATCCTCTATCGCGGCGAGAAGTACGAGAATTTGGATGAATGTCCGGTATGCACTGCACAACGGTATAATATCAGAGCAGATGACCCTGGTGATGTTGATGGCGAGCCCCCCCCCGTAAGAGGGTTCCTGCTAAGGTGATGTGGTATGCTCCTATAATACCACGGTTGAAACGTCTGTTTAGACGAAAAGTTGAGACACCCCGCCGATGGATCGCAGTGGAGAAAGATCGAGAGAGACTTCCCGGACTTTACAGGAGAGGCGAGAAACTTATGGTTTGGTCTAAGTACAGATGGTTTTAATCCTTTTGGGGAGCAGAGCTCCAGTCATAGCACCTGGTCCGTAACTCTTTGGTTGTGCATGAAGCGCAAGTTCATTATGATGCCAGTTCTCATCCAAGGCCCGAGGAAACCTGGCAACGACATTGATGTGTATCTAAGGCCATTAGTGGAAGAACTCTTACAATTGTGGGGCAAACCAGGTGTACGTGTGTGGGATGAGAACGAACAAAAGCCATTTGACCTACGGGCGTTGCTTTTCATAACCATCAATGATTGGCCTGCTCTTAGTAACATTTCAGGACATACAAACAAGGGATACAATGCATGCACACACTGTTTAGATAAGACTGACAGTGTTTATTTGGATAAATGTAAAAAGGTTGTATACCTGGGGCATCGTAGATTTCTTCCGATCAAGCATCCCGTAAGAAAGAAAGGAGGGAAGCATTTCAGAGGTGAGGCAGATAACCAGAAGAAGCCTGACCTCCGTAGTGGTAATGATTTATTCGATATGGTCAAGGACCTAAAAGTAATCTTTGGGAAGGGTGATGGCAGCCAACCTGTTCCGAACGGCCCTGATAAGCGCGCACCCATGTGGAAGCAGAAATCTATATTTTGGGAGCTACCGTATTGGAAAGTTTTAGAGGTCCGGTCTTCAATCGACGTGATGCACGTGACAAAAGAATCTCTGCGTCAACCTTCTATGCTTCCTGGGCGTGTATGGGAAGTCAAAAGATACGCCAGAAGCACGGGAGGACCAGCAACGTATGAAAGATCCAAGCAACAAGCACACGGATACAGGGCGTCATTACTTAAGCAGCTACGCTCTTACTAAAGCAGAGAAGGAAATATTTTTTGAAGTCCTTTACAGTATCAAGGTTATGTCTGGCTTCTCGTCGAATATAAAGGGGATAGTAAACATGGCAGAGAAAAAATTCCAAAACCTGAAGTCGCCAGAGAAAAAATTCCAAAACCTGAAGTCTGGCTTCCGATTGCATTGAGGGGGCTTCTACCGGAAAATGTTCGAGTACCCATTGTGAAGCTATGTGCATTCCTCAATGCAATATCTCAGAAGGTAATCGATCCAGAAATTCTGGCAAGATTACAGAGGGATGTGGTCCAGTTTCTTGTTAGTTTTGAGTTGGTGTTCCCACCATCCTTCTTCAACATTATGACTCATCTCCTGGTTCACCTATGTGAAGAGATTCATATTATCGGTCCGGTATTTCTACACAATATGTTCCCCTTTGAGAGGTTCATGGGAGTCTTGAAGAAATTTGTTCATAACCGTGCTAGGCCAGAAGGAAGCATCTCAAAGGGCTATGGAACAGAGGAGGTCATTGGGTTCTGTGTTGACTTTATTCCTGACCTTAAGACGATTGGTGTTCCTGAATCGCGGCATGAGGGGAGACTGAGGGGAAAAGGAACGCTGGGAAATAAAACAATGATACCCAAGGACGGGCATTCTTCCACTAAAGCACACTACACAGTTCTACAAAATTCTATCTTCGTGGCTCCGTATCTCGAGGAACACAAGAATATTGTACGCTCCACAAACCCGGGGAAGGATGACTCATGGATTAAACGCGAACACATGGAGACTTTTGGAAGTTGGTTGCAAACACATCTTATAAATGACACCACTGTTGAAGATCAGCTCTACATGTTGGCCGGGTCACCATCTTCGACTATTGGGAGTTTTCAAGGGTACGAGATAAATGGGAATACATTTTACACGATCGCCCAAGATAAGAAGAGAACCAACCAAAACAGTGGTGTCCGCTTTGATACAACAAACGAGAATGGAAAAAATGACACATACTATGGTTACATAGAGGAGATATGGGAACTTGACTATGGACCTTCTTTTAAGGTCCCTATGTTCAAGTGCAAATGGGTCAACCTGAATGGAGAAGGGGTAAAGGTAGACCCGCTTTACGGAATGACGACAGTGGATCTCAACAATATTGGTTACAATGAGGAACCATTCGTCCTAGCCAATGATGTGGCTCATGTCTTCTATGTGAAGGACATGTCCTCCAGACCGAAAAAAAGAAAAAATAAGCAAACAAATACATCATACGATGAGCCGAAGCGTCACATAGTTCTTTCAGGGAAAAGAAACATCGTGGGAATCGAGGACACGACATACATGTCAGAAGATTATAATAAGTTTGTTGAAATTCCACCCTTCACAGTGAAAGCTGACCCAACCATCCCGTTAAATAATGAAGATGCTCCATGGTTACGGCCGAAGCGATCATAAGCAAGGGAAAAGGGTTCATGGACCATCTCTACACGAAGAAAATTCAGAAGACTAGATAGGGATGTTGTTGGTCATCTGTAATAATAAACGTGGAATACATGATCATAGTTCTGTTGAAAAAGTGTTCACAAAAATTGTTTCACCGGCGCTCGCGCCCATATTGCACACAAACATGCATCTTGGATAGATAAAAAAGGGAGTACATAATGGCAAGAGTGGATCTAAACCTAAACGGAGAGCATAGATCTACATAATGGCAAGACTGGATCTGATATCTGCTAGTCATACTCCTGCCTAGGCCTATAGTACTCCGACTCGTAGTCGTCGTAGTCGCCGCCGTCGTCGTCACTATCGTCGGACGGTGCTCTGGACTCCCTCGGAGGATCACGACTCCAGGACTAGGCGTGAGGGTAGCGCAGGCGGGGGTTATCGCCAGCCCTGATGTAGTTCATGACGCTCTGAAGAGTCGGCTCGCCGCCCCACCACAGCCGACGACCGGCCTCGTTGAAGTTCGAGGGAGGCGGGTCGTTCTCCTCGTACCTGGCGAGCGCACTCTCACGCCGATTAATGAAGAAGGCATCCCAAGTAGGGCGGTAGTCAGGATTCCAACTGGGATTCCTCCGCTGCTCCGGCGTGAGCTCGTGGTAGTAGTGGTTCGTGATGACCACCCGACGCGCCACAACTTGAGGAAGAGGAGGGACCAGCACTCCTCCGGCGCTCAGCATCCAACCGGCGGGAACGATGTAGCCGGGCCGGCAGGGTAGTTCGAGGCGGAAAGTGCCTCCGCCTGGATGAATGTTAGAGTGGGTATGGTAGAAGCCATGAGAGAGTGGTGAGTTTATATGTGTTTATGCCAATGGTGTGGCAATGCATACATATATATAGTGAGAAGAAAACATATCCTTTTAGTCCCGACCTGTTTTACCAACCGGGACGAAATGGTTCGGGTTCCGTTGGGAAACGGATCGTCCCTTTAGTCCCGGCCTGTTTTACCAACCGGGACGAAATGGTTAGGGTTTTGTTCGGACCAATCAGAAAGAATCACACGGATCGTGTGTTTCTTTCAAGCGCTTGTGAGTCGTTGGATCAGGGGTGTGTTTCTTTCGAGCTGTTGTGAGCCATTCGATCAGGGGTACGGTGTGTTTCTTCGAGCGGTTGTGAGCCGTTGGATCAGGGGTGTTTCTTAACCGTTGTATCAAAACCCTAGGACAACACTTTGTGAGCCAGAGGACCCTATATATAGCCCACCTTCATACACCAGTGAGTTCATCGACCAAATACAAAACACCCGGATTCGCCAGCATAGGTCCTGCCATGCATTTGGTATGCATATATGCACTCAGTAGCCACGGCACGGGTGTATGCTGGCGATACCGATTGTTTTGTTCTACATCCCCCTTTAAGGTTTGATACATCATTCAGTTCATCGACCAAATACAAATCATCCGGATTCGCCATCATACGTCCTGCCGTGCATTTGGTATGCATATATATATATATGCACTCAGTAGCCACGGTAGGGATGTATGATGGCGATACCGATTGTTTTGTTCTACATCCCCCTTTAAGGTTTTATACATTCAGTTCATCGACAAAATACAAATCATCCGGATTCGCCATCATACTCCCTGTCGTGCATTTGGTATGCATATATGCACTCAGTAGCCACGGCGGGGCTGTATGATGGCGATACCGATTGTTTTGTTCTACATCCTCGATCCCCTGAAGGTTTTACAAAAGGTTTGATACATCATTCGGTTCATCGACCAAATACAAATCATCCGGATTCGCCATCATATGTCGTGCCGTGCATTTGGTATGCATATATGCACTCAGTAGCCACGGTCGGGCTATATGATGGCGATACCGGTTGTTGTTCTACATCCCCCTTGAAGGTTCATTGACCGAATACAAATCACCCGGATGCCTTGTATGCGACGAAACTATGTAAATGCATGGATCAACTGGTCTGACATGCACTTATTATAAATTTAACATACCTTGTTCTGTATTTGAAACGTGTGGAGTTAGTATTTGAAACATAAAGGATATAATGGAAAACAAAATAAAACAATAGAAAACATAAAGGAAGTAATGGAAAACATACAGGAAACAATAGAAAACAAAAAAGATAACAACAGAAAACAAAATAAAACAATAAAAAACATAAAGGAAAACAATAGAAACATAAAGGAAAATAGTAGAAAACATAAAGGAAACAGTAGAAAACAAAATAAAACAAGACAAAACAAAAAAGGAAACAAGAGAAAACAAAATAAAACAATAGAAAACAGTAAGGAAAACAATAGAAAACATAAAGAAAACAATAGAAAACAAAATAAAACAAGAGAAAATAAAAAGAATACAAGAGAAAACAAAATAAAACAATAGAAAACATAAATGAAACAATAGAAAACAAAATAAAACAAAAAAGAAACAAGAAAAACAAAGTAAAACAATAGAAAACATAAAGAAAAACAATAAAAACATAAAGGAAACAATAAAAAACAAAATAAAACAAAAGAAAACAAAAAATAATTATAAATAGGGCATTCGTCCCGGTTTTTGCAACCAACCGGGACGGATGCCCCGACCAACCAGCGCCCTCCACCTGCCCCATCCGCCCGCTGCGGGAAAAAATAGTGTGAGGCATCCGTCCCGGTTCGTAGCAACAACGGGGACGGAAGGCCCTTTCATCTCGGTTCGTAGGAACAACCGGGACGGATGCCCCTGGCTATATATAGGCGTCGTATTCGTCCCCCCAAATTCATAACCGTGCGCAGGATTTGGACGAGGAGACGCCACCAGAACGCCCATACGCCTCCCGCGCCCGTGTCGTCGTTGCCCGTGGAGTTCGCCGTCGTCGACCCGGCCGCGCCCGCCCGCCTCCGTCGCGCCCCCACGCCGCGCCGCGCCGCCCGCGCCCGCGCCCCGCACGGTCGCCGGTTACCGCCGCGCCCGTACGCCGCGCCGCCCCCGCGCTGTCGCCGCCCTTCTCCGTCGCGCCGCCTTTGATCCCGTCGCGCGCGCCGTGCGTCCGCCTCCGTCGCGTCACCACTAGCCCCGCGCGCGGCGCCTTACTGCCCGCGCGCCGCCATTGCCCCGTCCAGCTGCCCTCCGTCGCACGCCCGAGAGGAGGTAAGGGCCTGCCTCCATCGCGCCCTAAACAGATGGCTTTTTTTTTGTTTTTTAGTTAGGAATTATTACAAATGTTAGGAATTTTAGATTAGCCTTAGGAATTTTAGATTTGTTAGAATTGACTTAGGAATTTTAGTGTTAGAAAATTAGACTTAGAAAAATTTACTTAGAAAAATTTACTTAGAAAATTAGACTTAGAAAAAATTACTTAGGTATTTCACTTAAGAATTTTTAGAAAATTTCACTAAGTTAGTGTTAGAAAATTTCACAAAGTTAGAAAATTATTTCACTAAGTTAGAATTTTTTTACTTTTGTGTTAGTAATTTCGAGCTGTTATTGCATTTTTACTTGTGATGTTCGTTCGATCTTTTGAATAAATGCCGATGATTGAAAGAGTT
This sequence comes from Alopecurus myosuroides, assembly GCA_028641055.1. Taxonomy (NCBI): domain Eukaryota; kingdom Viridiplantae; phylum Streptophyta; class Magnoliopsida; order Poales; family Poaceae; genus Alopecurus; species Alopecurus myosuroides. The sequence goes on from CM054063.1 coordinate 22,119,098, forward strand.
GGTTCATACTCAGATGGCCTTGGTGGTTCGGTGCGCCTTGTGATTTTCACAAAGTTAGGATCTTGTGCATCCCACTTGGCGCGCCGGGTCCACCAAGGCTGCTTGTATGTGTCCACCGTAAATATGAGGCACACAGACCGATGACCATCTTGTTCCTGTTAAGAGGTACTACATGCGGTGGTGATCCGGAAGGAACGAATGCGAGGGTTTTTGGATTTCTTTCGAACTAAATAATGTCACATATGTAATATGATTCGTGAGATCCGGATGAAGCTGAACCCTTTAGTGCACATGCGTAATGGTGACATTCCTCAGAAATCCCTTCCGGGGTTTGGAAGAATGTCGCCGTTATGTATGTGCACAAAAGGGTCCAATTTTTTCCGGATCTCACTATTACATATATGATTTTGTTCAGTTTAAAAGATGTCCAGAAATCCTTCCTTCCCCCGCATCGCCATCACGTGTAATTACCTCGTAACAAGCACAAAATGTGAAGGTCCAACTGCACATCAAGGCCCGATGACCATCTTGTTCCTGTTAAGAGGTACTACAGGAGGTGGTGATCCGGGGAAAGGAGGAATATGGGGGTTTCTGGAAATATTTGGAACTAAATCACGTCACATATGTAATATCGTGAGATCTGAACAAAGTTGAACCCTTTTGTGCACATACGTAATGGTTACATTCCTCAGAAGTCCCTTCGGGGGTTATGCAGAATGTCCCCATTATGTACGTGCACAAAAGGGTCTAACCTTGTTCGGATCTCACGGTATTACATATATGATTTTGTTTAGTTTTAAAGATTTCCAAAAATCCTTGTCTTCATCCTTCTCCGGCCCGCCATCGCGTGTACTTACCTCGTAACAAGCACAAAATGTGAAGACCCGATGACCATCTAGGCCCGATGACCATCTTGTTCCTGTTAAGAGGTACTACAGGCGGTGGTGATCCGGGAAAAGGAGGAAGATGGGGGTTTCTGGATTTCTTTGGAACTAAATAATGTCACATATGTAATATCGTGAGATCCGAACAAAGTTGAACCCTTTTGTGCACATACGTAATGGTTACATTCCTCAGAATCCCTTCCAGGGTTATGAAGAATGTCCCCATTATGTACGTGCACAAAAGGTTCTAACCTTGTTCGGATCTCACGATATTACATATATGATTTTGTTTAGTTTCAAAGATTTCCAAAAATCCTTGTCGTCATCCTTCTACGGATCGCCATCGCGTATACTTACCTCGTAACAAGCACAAAATGTGAAGGCCTAGGCAGGAGTATGACTAGCAGAACGGATCCAGTCTTTCCTAATAAAATGTGAAACCCTTGTCTTCATGCTTTGTGTTTAACTTTCATCTTATTTATGTCATATTTCTCCAATTACTATTTTTTACTAAGTTCGAAACACTAAGGTATTTTACTTAATTACGGAATATTTACTTAGTCTGGACCTGTTTTTAGTGCATGTCTCTGTTGGACCCACCGGGTGATGTCCGGGACTGGGCCCCGCCGGGCTGGCACTGGGAGCTCCTTAGTACCGGGCACACGGCTTGGTGAGAAATCCGGGTGACGTGGTCGACCCGGATATTCTTTGGTGGCCATCGCGTGGGCCACACGCGGTACGGAGAGAGCCGGCCCCTGAGGAGGTGGTACAACAGCGTATAAGGGAGGAGGACGAGCACGTCCGTCGCTACATGTACTTGCTCGATAGGCAGTATAGCAGCAGTTGGTCGATTATTCGGAGGGTTCCTTACCACGTGAGCTATTCCCCTGTGAGGGTTCCTTATCTATGGATGCGTAGCACCCACGACTCAGCACCCCGCGGCTTAGGACCCGGTCGGAGTTAATTAGTTTGAGAGATGTTTTAATGAATATGTATAAGTGATGATATTATTACATCGTGATGTATTAGGGTTAAATAAAATGAACCCGAGATATGTACCTCTTGGTGTGTATTATCATACGTTTAAATATTTCATGATTATGTTGCTCTTTTTGTGTATTATCTATAAGCAATTTTGATGAAATTAATGGATTATCAGTTATTATCTATAAGCAATTTTGATGAAATGGATCTGGAACATATAGTTACTCTTTTTGTGTATTTTCAGAATATATAGTATGGAGCCAAGAGACGAAGATGAGGAAAACTTGCTCGAGGGTTTAATCCGCGGGCCCGAGGGAGAGACCGATGTGAGCCAGTGGATGAACGACTCCGGTGAGGGAGATCTGGAGCTAACCCGAGGAGACGTCTCTGCTGAGGGAGAAGCCGACGGCTCCGATAAGGGAGCAGCCGACGGCTCTGGTGGAGCCGTACAAATTACAAACACCGGCTCCGAGGTGCATATAGATATGTTAATTAATGAAGCATCCGTTGTCTATATACATGTATTAACATTCTTTATATTTTTAGCCATCCAGTTCAAGCATATCAATCAGAAAAAACACGAAACGAGGCGCAACAAAAAAGTTGAAAGATACAGAAAGATATAGGATCGAAACTATCAGAGCAGACGTCGCACCCGAGCTTCCCGCTGATGTTGCCCAAAAATTTGTGAAGCGATGTGGAGTGCTAGTTAGGGATCACATCCTGATCACTATTCATGAGTGGAATGAGCCAAAAGTTCCGCGGAGACATGGAATTTCATTTGTGAGCAAAAAAGCCAAAGACCATCTTTTCAAAAAGATCATGTGTAATTTCACCTTACCCTAGCCGGAGGTGGACGAGAATGAGGAGGATGAGAATGAGGAGGAAGATGGTGAAGCTGATGTTACTAAAAAGAAACTTGAGCTACTGGAAAAGGTCAAGGCGTGGACTCTAAAAAAGATGGCCGAGCAATTCAAAACATGGAAGAAAAGATTGAACCTTGACTTTGTTAAGAAGGGCAAGACTCCAGATTTCACTCAAGGGTATGAGAAAATAAAACCCTTATGGGCAGACTTGGTGAAATACAAGCTGTTAGAGAATGCACAGGAAAGGACAAAAACAAATGAGAAAAATGCCGCCAAAAAGGTATATCACCATGTTATGGGGCAAGCTGGCTACAAGGGTTCGATGCCCAAGTGGGAGAAATGGGAGAACGACCTGCTTGAGAAGGGGATCACTCCCGAGCCGTTCTTGTGGGTCGACCGGACAAGGTCATGGTTCTACGGGCATGGGGGCACGTTGGGCGCCGAAGGAAATGCAATCTATAACATAAGGCATAAAGAGAATCCTCTACCCGTAGAAGATCTGAGAAGCGCAACAAAGGACGTTAAAGAGGGGAAGTTTGTGCCAGATAGAGAGCACTACTGCAAAAAAGCCTACCAGTGACGGGCCCAAAAGGCCCACTAGTGACGGGCATGGTGCCTGTCACTAATAACTAGTCACTGGTAATACGTTACTAGTGACAGGCAAGCGTCTGTCACTAGTAATCTGTTTACTAGTGACAATCGTTTATTCATGCCCGTCACAAGTAACTTTTCACGGGAAGCGCTTTTACGTCATTAGACAATCTTAGCAGTGACAGATACTTTACTAGTTTGGTAGTAAGCCCATCACTAGTATATTTTTAAGAAATAAAAAAAAATTCAAATGAAAAAATATATTGCATTTTCACATCAAAAATAAAATATGAGCACACACTCATAGGTAACTAAAGTATGATCAGTAAATAGTTGAATTAACATCGATAACACAATATCCAAGACAATTTGCTGCCATTTAAGAACAAGCAACACCTAAACATAAATGTCCAACTCTTGTGAGACGTCAAAGCTTCCACCATGTGCTTCCTAGGAGTCATCAGCTCCGGCTACTCACAATAGTGGATCCTGAAAAAAGAAGTCCAATAAAATGTAGTAACATATACTTCGTGTTACATGTGCAATGTCCAATAAAATTGAATAGATCATGGCAATGCTAGGGCACTCACTAGTTTGATTACAAGTAATACTAGCCACTTAACATTAGTGACGGGCAAAAACATGTCTGTCACTGCTATGAACGTTACCAACGACAGACAAGTCTACGGACCAGTCACTAGTATTATGTGTAATTACCGGTGACAGGCGAAGAATACTCTACTGTCACTAGTATGTTCTACAACCACCTGTTGAGCTTTACCAGTGACGGGCGTACTAGTGCATGTTGCTGATACTTGTTACTAGTGACATGCATATTTTTGCCCGTCACTAATGTGCTGGTGGCTATAAGGTATTCTGCAGTAGTGGAGAACGACGAGCTCACACGCGCCCTCGGGAATAAGGAACATGTAGGGCGTACACGAGGCATAGAAGGAAATCCTCCGTGGAGTATTGGGTTTGACGACAGCAAAAAGAAATACCCCGATAGAAGCCGTCAACCGAAAAAGGACGTAGAGGCAGCTGAAGCAGAGAGTCAGGCAAACTAGAGGCGTCAACTTGAAGAACAGATAAAGCGGACGCAGGATGTAGCAATGCAGCAGCAGGAGCAAATTAACACACTTAGCCAGCAGCTAGTGTCTACCGGCGTACCACACATGGTAGAAGTTGAAGTCGATGCTACCTGCGCCGCACATTTTCATCGGAAAAGCAGCGTTGCGTCCACGCAACTCCCAGGTGATGATGCACCGCCGATGATGCACCCGGTGGATGATATCACGGAGATGACAACCTGTGAGCTCCACGTGAAGGTCGTCAATATAACCATCAAGGCGGCGGTCGGCTATGTCTTACCAATTGGCAACAAACCAACTCACCATAGTCTTCCGGTTCCACGGTGGATTCGAGCGGGTGAAGCTTGAATTCCCTGAAGGTGAAGACGGAGAGGTGACTGAACTCGGAGAAGCCAAGAAGTTGACCGTTCTATGGCTAAAGGAATGCATTGTGCTTCCAAATCAGACGGCAAGGCCATCGACTCCTCACCATTCTCCAGCGCAACAGTCTCCAGCGCGGTCGTCTCCGCCATGCATACCATCTCCAGCGCGGTCGCCTACACCGTGCATGTCTCCAGCGCGGTCGCCTACGCCGCCGCGTCAGCCTTCTCCGCCCAAGCGTCAACGGTCACCCCTCCCGAAGGTACCAAAGAAGTTACCCTAGTTACCTTATGACTATACTCCTGAGCAAAACCAGGAAATCGCAAGGGACGAATACGAGGCGTGGAAGGCAAAGCGGAAGGAGAAGAAAAAGGCAGATTTCCCCGAGACCGAAGAAGATATAGAACGAGCGTGGAAAATGGTGAAGACTCTTCATCAACCCGAGCCGAGTCTGTCATCTGACTATGACCGCTCTATTCTGAAGTCACACCAGGAAATGGTGTGGTCGACGAAGAGTAGTTGCGCAGGCGGGAAAAGGGGGAAATTAGTTGCCCAGCTCGGAGAGCAAAAAAAACAATCCATCTCCCCGCTCAAAGTGATTTCCAATACCCAGGTGGGGCCGAGCACTAATATTGCTGCCGAGCAAATTGATCCAGAGTTTATAACACTGTACGCAGACAGGGCAGATGTTGCGGGTTTGTCCATTGCTGAGTATATGCAAACAGTAGACTACTTCCCCGAACCTGAATGTGCGTACAAATACCAGTACGGGAAATCTCTCGTCAAACCCAAGGAGTTAAAGGATCTACCAACCAAAATTCGAAGAGTGCATAGTTGGTATATGAAAGCCGCTGCGATATCTCAGGATTGGATACGTCTCGCAGTTAGAGACGAGCACTACGGGTATGGAGATGGAATTGTTCTGATTCAATTTGATGAATTGTTTCAGTTATTCCAGCAGCAGGCCCTCGACAAATCTATCGTTAGTGCCTATTGTCTGTAAGTACTTATTTCTCTAATTAAGTCTCTAGCTAGCTCACCTCGTTCATTGCATATTCATATATATATATAGTACACTCATTATATTATAATTGCAGAATGAAGATACTCGAATGCAAAAGAGGACAAATCTATGATATTGGGTTCATTGAGCCACATTTTGTTAATCATAAGACTCTTGAGCTATGTGCCAAGGATACAGAAGATAACATTCTGAGGGCAATAAGGTTTCAACAACACCGACGGGAAATATTATTTCCTTACAACTTCAAGTGAGTGTTACTGTGTTGTACACATTCTGTTTTTCTTAATACTCGATGTTCAGTGTATAATTGATGAGTTCTGCGTGCGCAACTTCCACTATATTCTTCTAATCTTACAAGTTGATAAAGGAAAAGTACTGGTAATGGACCCAAAACGTAAACCCCTAGAGATGTGGGCGGAAATGCAGGAAATGATCTAGCGGTAATTTCAATCTTTTATTAATTTCACTCATTATATATGGCACTATATATATTGACTACTTTGTTTCATTTTCGGATATCAAGTAATTACTAACTCTTTGTATTCTTTTTCTTTCTCGGGCAGCGTTTGGAAGAGGTTCACAAAAAAGGCTCCTGGTGAATGGAAATCAGAGCTTACATTTGATATTGTGGAAGTAAGTACTACTATCTAGATTCGTGGATCTCCTTGATTCTAGTGTCGATACCATTATCATGGCAGGTTGATTATTATTTTGATTGAAACCATGTTCTTGTAAAGTGCTTGCAACAGGGAGACGGGAATCACTTGTGTGGATACTACGTCTGCGAGTTCATTCGTCAGACGACCTGTCCCAAGGGCAGAGATTTAAACCACCTTCATGTATGTCAGTCGAATTTTTCTTATTACCATCTATTTAAGTTACTTAGTTTCATTAATATATAATGACCACTCTTCTTTATATTAGATCGAACGGCTCCGGGATGGTCTTCTACCAAGGGACCGCATACGAGCAATTCAGGAGGAAATTGCGGGCTTCTTAGATGCAGAGGTCCTAAATGTAAATGGAGAGTACTATAGCGCCGGTTGGAACTAAATTTGATTTTGTAATTCATTCCATCGGTTATGTAATATCCTCGATATACTTAGCTTCTGTAATATAAGTGTTTCTTCTTTTTCTATATATATGTATTACTTATTCACTCATGGGATCCGGGAGCTCCGGGGAGGGCCCACCGAGGCTCCTCTCTTCTCGTGGGATCCGGGAGGTCCAGGGAAGGGCCACCGGGCTCCTCTCTTCTCCTGGGATCTGGGAGGTCCAGGGAGGGGCCACCAAGGCTCCTTATCAGTGTATGGTGACAGGGGTATCATAAAATAGAATTGATCGCAAAACAGAAAATAAAAAGGAAAACAATAAAGCGAAAAAAAAACTCTGTCGCGGCAGAGAAAATGGCAAAACTGCTGCCACGGCAGAGGAGGCATTCATCCCGGTTTGTGTTACGAACCGGGACTAATGCCCCTAGCCAGGTTCGCCACGTGGTAAGGGCCATTTGTCGCGGGTCCTGGCACAACCGGGACCAATGGGGGAGAACCATTTTTCCCGGCTGGCCCATCCCGGTTGCACAACCTGGGACAAATGGCCCTTACGAACCGGGACAAATGGCCCTGTTTCCACTAGTGATATGTGTTTACTCGATCATGATGAACCGGGTTCTTGCTAAGAGCAATCGCCTATTTGTTGTCCACGAACAATCTGAACTTCACTGGCGGTTCTCCCATCAGATCTCCGAGCAGACCACACAGCCATTCACCTTGACTGGTGCCAGATGCCGCTGCTACATACTCTGCCTCGCAAGAGGACATGGCCACCACTCTCTGTTTCTGCGAAGACCAAGTGACCACACTTTCACCAAGGAACAAAACCACACCTGATGTACTCTTCCGATCATCCAGATCACGGGCGAGGTCACTGTCAGTATACCCAACCAGCTTTGGTGTGCCTACTCCCTGCTTGTAGCAGCATCCATACTCCGTCGTCCCGCGGACGTACCTAAGAATCTGCTTGACAGCGGCCCAATGCTACTTGCTTGGAGCCTCCATGAACCGACTTGCGAACCCAACTGCATAAGAAATGTCAGGTTTTGTGTTTACTAGGTAACGCAGACACCCGATCACACTGCGAAACTCGGTGGTGTCCACCTTCTGTGCCTTGTCCTGCTTGGAAAGCTTCAAGCGCACTTCCATCGGCGTGTGACAGGGATTGCACACAATCATGCCTGCCCGCTCCAGTATTTTCTCAGCATACGCTTTCTGACAAAGCGTGATCCTTCCCTGGCCTTGCTTAACTTCAATTCCCAGGTAGTAGGACAGTAATCCAAGATCACTCATTCTGAACATGCGGTGCAATTCAGATTTGAATACCTCGATCTCCTTGACATCAGTGCCCGTGATGATCAGGTCATCCACGTACACTCCCACCAGCAGGTAGTTCTTTCCAATTTCCCGCTGATAGACAGCATGCTCCATTGGACTGTGAACGAAACCCAAATTGACGAGAGAGCAATCGAGCTTTGCGTACCAAGCGCGAGGAGCCTGACGGATACCATAGAGTGCCTTTCTTAGCTTCAGGACCGCGCCGGGACGCTTCTTGTCGATGAAACCAGGTGGTTGTTGGACATATACTTCCTCTGCAAGCTCACCATTCAGAAACGCGGATTTGACATCCATATGATGAACTTGCCAGCCACCATGCGCAGCGAGTGCGAGCAGAACGCGCACTGTCTCCATTCTTGCGACAGGAGGGAAAACTTCATCGAAATCCACCCCCTGTTGCTGCGCGTATGTAACATCCCAAGTATGAAAAATAGCCATTAGAATGTTTTGCTCTCTGTTATTTTATGTTTTGCATCATGGCATCATGTTGATTGCATTTGTTTTGCTTGTTTTCCATTTGTTTTCCTCTGTTTTCTTTTTGTTTTCCTTTGTTTTATATTTGAATTTCAAACCAAATTTCAAACCTTTTGTTTCATACTTGTGATGTTACAATTTCCAAAATGATATTTCAAATCAAAACAATCAATTGTTTCCATTAAAGTTGTGATTCCAAAACTATTGATTTGTTTCTAATAAAAAATTCATTTAATACCAAACCCTTTTCAAATTCAATTAATTTCCAAAACAACAACCCCTTTTGAAAATTATGAAAATGACAAAACCCTTCCATCATTGTTTCCATCAAACCATAAGGTTCAAAACTATTTAAAATGATGGCTTTTAATAATTCACTTAATCCAAACTTAATTCAAATGCCTTTCAAATACAATTACCTTTTCCAAACAGCAACTATGTGGAAATTATAAAAATTACAACACAAATATAATCTTTTGCTTCCAATTAAAACTATGTGGTCACCCTATTTAAATTCTTGTTTTCAATAATTCATTTAATCCAAAATTCATTCAAATTTGAATCAAGTTACAAACAACACTTTTATTTTGAATCTTTTTGAAAACAAAAACTTGACAAGTTGTTAATATTACATAATTAATCAATACCAAATTTTTCTAAATTTTCTAACACCTCAAAACCTATTCTTTTCTCCCTATTTCATTTCAGCAAAAAAAAAAAAAAATAGAACAAAAAGAATAAAACCAGAGCAAAGGAGAGAGAGAGGTCAGCAGGCCCAGCCCAAATTCCCCCTCAGGCCCATACCCCTTCCCACCTGTCTTCTTCTTCGTACGGATTACATCCACTACATCCACGTATTCAGAGTTGCAGCAGCAACGGCTGCAGCTTCACCTTCCCTCCCTATAACCCTAGTCGAGGGCTCCCTCTCCCCCTAACCCTAGTTCCCTTCCCTCTCTCTTCCTCTCCCCGCCTCCATTTTCCTTTCTTCCACCTTCCTCTCTCTGCTCGCTGCTTTCCCTTCTGTACTTCTCTGAACCTGAACACACCGAAAAAAGCACCTCCTTCTCTCCGGCGATCGCCGCCGAGGGAGGCCTCCTCCTTGCTCCCTGACGCCGGGAATGGATTCCCACCGGCGCCGCCTTCCTCCTCCACCCCGCAGAGAGGGCCGGGACCTACGGAGGCGCCGCCGCCGTCTTCCTCAAGTCGTCGCCGGCCACCTGCTCCTCCCCGACACACGCCTCCTTCAGGTCGAGGTGAGCCCCCTCGACCACCTCCCCTCCGTCTCCCCTCGTCTCCCTCTCCTCATCCCCTCCACAACGCACGCACCACACGCGCACGTCCGTGACTCCCGTGCTCGCAGCAGTGCAGATGGCCGCCGGGATCGCTGCCCCTTGTCTCTGTCGCGTGCGCTAACTGAACTCTCGTTCAGTTCAGTTAAACACCAGTTCTGCACCTCATACCTCCCGCAGCCCCTTCTATCAGCAAACACGCAGCACACCCCACTGGTTCGCACCCTTGCTCTCACAGCAGAGGGGGTGGGTTCGAATCCCACCCCCTGCGAATTAAAACATCTTTTTGTTTTATTTTCTCCAGATCCAGAACTTCACAAAAATCACCAACAAGTCCCTGTATAATTCTTTCTAAGTCCCTAGATGTAATAAAAAATGGCAGATTCCTCCTTAAACTTGTAAATTGCCTAAATAAATCATTTTAACTCCAAATTCAACTTTTTAAATATGTTTTCTGTACCAAATTGAATTCTCTATCCAAATATAAAATTTGTTTACTGTTTTGAATATTTTAAATTGGTGCAATATTTGAAAACTTGTTTAATTCACTTAATTTTGCAAAAATCATAACTTGGGCATAAAAATTCCAAATTCCACAAACTAAATATGTTTTCCAATAAACTTTTCATGTACTTTCCAAATATCAATTTTGTTTGCTGTTTTGAATAATTTAAATTGCTAGAAACAACTTTTTCTTAATTATTGCATTTAAAATTGCCAAAATAATAACTTGCTCATTTTAAATCTATTTTCAACAAATAAAATATGTTTTCCATGCAAAATTAAACCACCTTTTCAAATATAAAATTTGTTTCATGTTTTGAATAATTAAAATTGGTTAAATGATTTAAAACTTGTTTAAATCATTTAATATTGTTAAATTCATAACTTGATCAAATTAAATTATTTTTGAACTTATAAAATATGTTTTCAACCCTAAAAGTATAAGCTTTTCAATTATGAATCTCACTTAATGTTTTGCACAAATAAAAATTCAAATAAGTTCATGTTTGAATTAAATTCATTTAATTCTTGCTTAAACTTGTTTAATTCATAAATAATTTATTTGAAATCCCTTTTCAACAAGTGAAACATGTATTCCATCTAAAATTGTGTGTTCTTTTCAAATATGAATTTTGTTATCTGTTTTGAACAATTAAACTTGTTGAAAACAACAAATGCTTGTGTAACACCTTTAAGAAACCAAAATTTCATAACTTAATAAATAAAATTCCAAAATTGGTAAACCTTATTTCCAATTGATTCTATTATTGTTATTTTGCTGTTTTCCTCATCCATGCATCATGCTAATCCACCCTCACCTATTGTTTAGTTCTAAAACAATTATTTCAACCTCAATTCATGGGCTTTCCATATGCAATCCAATTGCATATGTGTCCATTTAAACATGTTACCATGTCAACTAGTTTATTTCTTATGCATCAATTAAATGGTCATGCATCATCCCATGTTTGTGCACTATGCCATGTTATTGATTGTTTGTCTCTCTGCGTTGTCTGTTTGCTTCTTCTCGGATATACGACGACGTTGAGACCGACGATACTTACAACACCCCTTCTAAGGATCTAGCTCAGTACCAGGCTGCTGAGTTTGCAGGCAAGTATTCACTCACATGAACCATTGTGTTCCTTTCAACATTGGTTACCGATACTTTCCGTTGTCTATTCTGCTAGCCCTATGAATCGTTGCTTCTGTTCGATCCTATCACATGTTATCCTTTAACCCTGATATAGCCTCACCTCCACTCCTATAACCCCTTTTCTTGTGCCCGTGTCTTACTAGCATGCTTAGGGTTGTTTGCTCGAGTCTGTTACCCGTTACTTTATGTTACTATATTTCTATTATGTTATGGGGCTCGATGTTTAAACAATCAACCTGTTAATTTGTGGTTAATAATAATTTGCTGATAAGGCACCGGCAGGAGGCCCGGCGTGGTTTTGAGGCCTGCTAGTGTCGACCCTAATTAGGAAAAGGGTCTTGTCTACTGATCCATGATGAGCGCACTAACCGCATGTGGGAAGCGTGTATGGGCGCCCCCCTCAATTTGATTCGATTCGCATCTCGTCCAAATCGCCCCACTTAGTTCGGGCTTTCCATTTGATGCATGCATGTGCAGGTGCAAACCCTTGGCGCCAGGGTGGAACTTTTGTAGTCGGCATTTAGGGCGGCGTGGTCTTAGAGTGCTATGAGGGTCCCCTTTTCTTCGTGGGGCTCGATTAGCCGCGCACGCACAACATGTGGTTCTTTGGGCTTGATGCGAAGAAGAGTTGAGTTGTGTTGAGTGCCTCGCTTGGTGGAAGTGCATTTCCATCCTGGTGGGGTATTCTTACGTGTACGGCCAAATTGGTGCATCCCTGCAGGGTTAAATCTTTTCGAGAAGCCGTGTTTTCCGCGGTTATGGATTACTTAGTGAAAGTACTGGCTAACAAGTACTCAGAACAACTTACACCTAACTAATGATAACTTGACTAGAAATAGACTTATTGACACAATAACTTGAACCATCACTAATCCAGCTGTGTGAGTTATCCTCGGATTGCTTCTTTGGATAAGGGGCGAGATCCAGGATGGGTTTGTTTGGTGGTCAGTTATAGTTGGTTACGATACGCTATCTTATCTTCTTTCTGTTAGCCGGAAGTTATAGCAACTCTGTAGTTGGTTAGAGCAGCCCGCTGCAGCATCTTTTGTATCACCCCCTTTCTTCCGTTGAACCCAAAGCATCTGTGCTTGGTGTTGACGGGTTACACTTTGGTGAATTGTGAGTCTTGCTTGCCAATACGTTTATGTACTGACCCCTTTGGGGCTGTGGTTTCCGCAGACTACGTTTCCGAGGATCACCATGGTGGCTACTACGTGGAGTATGACGAGACTGCTGACGAGTAGATAGCGGACCCGGGCAGGATCCGAGACTTCGTGGATGGGCTCCGTCTTTTCGTTTCCGGCCTGTTAGGCCTATTTGGATCTTGTCTGTACTCACACATTTTGGATGCTTCCGCTGTGTTGTAATGATGATATGTTGGGACATGTGTCCTCTGGATGATTGTATTTGCTATCTCTGCTCTAGTGAGAGCTATTTGCAACTTATTTCCATCTTTTGTGTCGTAGAGATCTGTTGTGATATCACTTGTTCCAATGCCGTTGACGTACCATGTGTGTATGTTTTGAAGTACGTCAACGGAAGTATCTGGATTTCTATGGGATGGTTTGCGCAGACGATGAATAGTAAGAGAATGGTTGTCACACGTTTACGTGTTGGCCTGCTCATATTGAGATGCGGGTGCCGGTATGCCCCGTAAGCCATTTATCTGCCGTTTAACGGACTGTGAGTATCCCCTAGAAGTTCGGGTGCGACAAATGGTATCAGAGCCTGTCTGCCTGTAGGATCCCTTTTACTGGTCGCAGTTGAGTCTAGAAACTATTTTGTAGCTATATAGGAAAAATGAAACGTGAGAGTAGGAATTCTGTTCTTTTTCTTCTTTCCTCACCCACCCCCCCTTTTCTGGTAAGGAAGTGCACCGTTGTTTTCTCCTCTCATCTAAACTTTCAAGTTAGGATTTCACGAATCCTGGTTTCTCTGGGATAGTTATATCTACTAGACCATGGGAATGGAGGTGGTTGTGACATGATTTATCATGTTGCCTACTCACGATTGAGAACGGAGGCGTGTAAGCCCCGGAAGCAGATCCTCTATTCCTTAAGCAGTAGATATTGATCCTTTAGAAGCCCGGATGGGTTTTCCGTAGTACCTCAGGACTGTTTTGTTCTCGTGTTTCCCGTTGTTGCTTTGATATCCTGTTCTTCTCAACATCCTTTTCATCCGTTGAAACCTTGTTGTTCCTTCCCATTTCAGTTCCTCAACCGGCATCTAATCAATAACTCTGTTCCACCTTCTGGCCAGATAGTCTATTCTCAAAATGAATCAAGTTCTATTCAGCTATACACCCTCGATACAAAACCTCTACCTCTACTTGAAAATGTTCCGGTGGTTTGTGAATTCCCTGACATCTTTCCAGAAGAGTTGCCAGGAATGCCTATCATCTTGAACTTCCAGAAAAACTATCCAAGGTGCACGATGTGTTTCACGTGTCACAGCTCAAGAGGATCTTCGCAAGAAGTATCCGGACCTTTTCTTTTCTCAGTAGAAATCTCGGGGCGCGATTCCTTCAAGGGGGGGCGTTTCGTAACATCCCAAGTATGAAAAATAGCCATTAGAATGTTTTGCTCTCTGTTATTTTATGTTTTGCATCATGGCATCATGTTGATTGCATTTGTTTTGCTTGTTTTCCATTTGTTTTCCTCTGTTTTCTTTTTGTTTTCTATTTGAATTTCAAACCAAATTTCAAACCTTTTGTTTCATACTTGTGATGTTACAATTTCCAAAATGATATTTCAAATCAAAACAATCAATTGTTTCCATTAAAGTTGTGATTCCAAAACTGTTGATTTGTTTCTAATCAAAAATTCATTTAATACCAAACCCTTTTCAAATTCAATTAATTTCCAAAACAACAACCCCTTTTGAAAATTATGAAAATGACAAAACCCTTCCATCATTGTTTCCATCAAACCATAAGGTTCAAAACTATTTAAAATGATGGCTTTTAATAATTCACTTAATCCAAACTTAATTCAAATGCCTTTCAAATACAATTACCTTTTCCAAACAGCAACTATGTGGAAATTATAAAAATTACAACACAAATATAATCTTTTGATTCCAATTAAAACTATATGGTCACCCTATTTAAATTCTTGTTTTCAATAATTCATTTAATCCAAAATTCATTCAAATTTGAATCAAGTTACAAACAGCACTTTTATTTTGAATCTTTTTGAAAACAAAAACTTGACAAGTTGTTAATATTACATAATTAATCAATACCAAATTTTTCTAAATTTTCTAGCACCTCAAAACCTATTCTTTTCTCCCTATTTCATTTCAGCAAAAAATAAATAAATAGAACAAAAAGAATAAAACCAGAGCAAAGGAGAGAGAGAGGCCAGCAGGCCCAACCCAAATTCCCCCTCAGGCCCATACCCCTTCCCACCTGTCTTCTTCTTTGTACGGATTACATCCACTGCATCCACGTATTCAGAGTTGCAGCAGCAACGGCTGCAGCTTCACCTTCCCTCCCTATAACCCTAGTCGAGGGCTCCCTCTCCCCCTAACCCTAGTTCCCTTCCCTCTCTCTTCCTCTCCCCGCCTCCATTTTCCTTTCTTCCACCTTCCTCTCTCTGCTCGCTGCTTTCCCTTCTGTACTTCTCTGAACCTGAACACACCGAAAAAAGCACCTCCTTCTCTCCGGCGTTCGCCGCCGAGGGAGGCCTCCTCCTCGCTCCCTGACGCCGGGAATGGATTCCCACCGGCGCCGCCTTCCTCCTCCACCCCGCATAGAGGGCTTTGACCCACGGAGGCGCCGCCGCCATCCTCCTCAAGTCGCCGCCGGCCACCTGCTCCTCCCCGACACACGCCTCCTTCAGGTCGAGGTGAGCCCCCTCGACCACCTCCCCTACGTCTCCCCTCGTCTCCCTCTCCTCATCCCCTCCACAGCGCACGCACCACACGCGCACGTCCGCGACTCCCGCGCTCTCAGCAGTGCAGATGGCCGCCGGGATCGCTCCCCCTTGTCTCTGTCGCGTGCGCTGACTGAACTCTCGTTCAGTTCAGTTAAACACCAGTTCTGCACCTCATACCCCCCCGCAGCCCCTTCTATCAACAAACACGCAGCACACCCCACTGGTTCGCACCCTTGCTCTCAAAGCAGAGGGGGTGGGTTCGAATCCCACCCCCTGCGAATTAAAACATCTTTTTGTTTTATTTTCTCCAGATCCAGAACTTCACAGAAATCACCAACAAGTCCCTGTATAATTCTTTCTAAGTCCCTAGATGTAATAAAAAATGGCAGATTCCTCCTTAAACTTGTAAATTGCCTAAATAAATCATTTTAGCTCCAAATTCAACTTTTTAAATATGTTTTCTGTACCAAATTGAATTCTCTATCCAAATATAAAATTTGTTTACTGTTTTGAATATTTTAAATTGGTGCAATATTTGAAAACTTGTTTAGTTCACTTAATTTTGCAAAAATCATAACTTGGGCATAAAAATTCCAAATTCCACAAACTCAATATGTTTTCCAATCAAATTTTCATGTACTTTCCAAATATCAATTTTGTTTGCTGTTTTGAATAATTTAAATTGCTGAAAACAACTGTTTCTTAATTATTGAATTTAAAATTGCCAAAATAATAACTTGCTCATTTTAAATCTATTTTCAACAAATAAAATATGTTTTCCATGCAAAATTAAACCACATTTTCAAATATAAAATTTGTTTCATGTTTTGAATAATTAAAATTGGTTAAATGATTTAAACCTTGTTTAAATCATTTAATATTGTTAAATTCATAACTTGATCAAATTAAATTATTTTTGAACTTATAAAATATGTTTTCAACCCTAAAAGTATAAGCTTTTCAATTATGAATCTCACTTAATGTTTTGCACAAATAAAAATTCAAATAAGTTCATGTTTGAATTAAATTCATTTAATTCTTGCTTAAACTTGTTTAATTCATAAATAATTTATTTGAAATCCTTTTTCAACAAGTGAAACATGTATTCCATCTAAAATTGTGTGTTCTTTTCAAATATGAATTTTGTTATCTGTTTTGAACAATTAAACTTGTTGAAAACAACAAATGCTTGTGTAACACCTTTAAGAAACCAAAATTTCATAACTTAATAAATAAAATTCCAAAATTGGTAAACCTTATTTCCAATTGATTCTATTGTTGTTATTTTGCTGTTTTCCTCATCCATGCATCATGCTAATCCACCCTCACCTGTTGTTTAGTTGTAAAACAATTATTTCAACCTCAATTCATGGGCTTTCCATATGCAATCCAATTGCATATGTGTCCATTTAAACATGTTACCATGTCAACTAGTTTATTTCTGATGCATCAATTAAATGGTCATGCATCATCCCATGTTTGTGCACTATGCCATGTTATTGATTGTTTGTCTCTCTGCGTTGTCTGTTTGCTTCTTCTCGGATATACGACGACGTTGAGACCGACGATACTTACGACACCCCTTCTAAGGATCTAGCTCAGTACCAGGCTGCTGAGTTTGCAGGCAAGTATTCACTCACATGAACCATTGTGTTCCTTTCAACATTGGTTACCGATACTTTCCGTTGTCTATTCTGCTGGCCCTATGAATCGTTGCTTCTATTCGAACCTATCACATGTTATCCTTTAACCCTGATATAGCCTCACCTCCACTCCTATAACCCCTTTTCTTGTGCCCGTGTCTTACTAGCATGCTTAGGGTTGTTTGCTCGAGTCTGTTACCCGTTACTTTATGTTACTATATTTCTATTATGTTCTGGGGCTCGATGTTTAAACAATCAACCTGTTAATTTGTGGTTAATAATAATTTGCTGATAAGGCACCGGCAGGAGGCCCGGCGTGGTTTTGAGGCCTGCTAGTGTCGACCCTAATTAGGAAAAGGGTCTTGTCTACTGATCCATGATGAGCACACTAACCGCATGTGGGAAGCGTGTATGGGCGCCCCCCTCAATTTGATTCGATTCGCATCTCGTCCAAATCGCCACACTTAGTTCGGGCTTTCCATTTGATGCATGCATGTGCAGGTGCGAACCCTTGGCGCCAGGGTGGAACTTTTGTAGTCGGCATTTAGGGCGGCGTGGTCTTAGAGTGCTATGAGGGTCCCCTTTTCTTCGTGGGGCTCGATTAGTCGCGCACGCACAGCATGTGGTTCTTTGGGCTTGATGCGAAGAAGAGTTGAGTTGTGTTGAGTGCCTCGCTTGGTGGAAGTGCATTTCCATCCCGGCGGGGTATTCTTACGTGTACGGCCAAATTGGTGCATCCCTGCAGGGTTAAATCTTCTCGAGAAGCCATGTTTTCTGCGGTTATGGATTACTTGGTGAAAGTACTGGCTAACAAGTACTCAGAACAACTTACACCTAACTAATGATAACTTGACTAGTAATAGACTTATTGACACAATAACTTGAACCATCACTAATCCAACTGTGTGAGTTATCCTCGGATTGCTTCTTTGGATAAGGGGCGAGATCCAGGATGGGTTTGTTTGGTGGTCAGTTATAGTTGGTTACGATACGCTATCTTATCTTCTTTCTGTTAGCCGGAAGTTATAGCAACTCTGTAGTTGGTTAGAGCAGCCCGCTGCAGCATCTTTTGTATCACCCCCTTTCTTCCGTTGAACCCAAAGCATCTGTGCTTGGTGTTGACGGGTTACACTTTGGTGAATTGTGAGTCTTGCTTGCCAATACGTTTATGTACTGACCCCTTTGGGGCTGTGGTTTCCGCAGACTACGTTTCCGAGGATCACCATGGTGGCTACTACGTGGAGTATGACGAGACTGCTGACGAGTAGATAGCGGACCCGGGCAGGATCCGAGACTTCGTGGATGGGCTCCGTCTTTTTGTTTCCGGCCTGTTAGGCCTATTTGGATCTTGTCTGTACTCAGACATTTTGGATGCTTCCGCTGTGTTGTAATGATGATATGTTGGGACATGTGTCCTCTGGATGATTGTATTTGCTATCTCTGCTCTAGTGAGAGCTATTTGCAACTTATTTCCATCTTTTGTGTCGTAGAGATCTGTTGTGATATCACTTGTTCCAATGCCGTTGACGTACCATGTGTGTATGTTTTGAAGTACGTCAACGGAAGTATCTGGATTTCTATGGGATGGTTTGCGCAGACGATGAATAGTAAGAGAATGGTTGTCACACGTTTACGTGTTGGCCTGCTCATATTGAGATGCGGGTGCCGGTATGCCCCGTAAGCCATTTATCTGCCGTCTAACGGACTGTGAGTATCCCCTAGAAGTCCGGGTGCGACAGCGTACCCCTTGACAACGAGCCTAGCTTTGTGCTTCACCACATTGCCCTCTAGATCTATCTTCAATTTGAAAACCCACTTCAACCCGATGGCACGGTGACCGGGTGGGAGCGCGCTCAGCGCCCAAGTATCGTTGTCGAGGATGCACTTCAGTTCCTCCTCCATCGCCTCCTTCCACGTAGGCAGATCGATGGCCTCTTCCACTGTTGCGGGCTCCTCTGCTGCAACAAGATAAAGGACATCGTCGTCGTCCTCCTCATTGGTCTTGTCCGCTGACGTCGCGCCGGCGTGCGCCACAGTGGTGTCGTACACGTTCGACACACGCCTGTAGCGGTGTTGTCCTTCCGCGTCGTCATCAACATCAAGGATGCTGTCGTGTGAAGGTGGCGTGCACCACTCCACCGCTGGCGCGATCGATGGGCCTGGCGTGCCAATGGGTGTAGACATCGGCGTGCGCGGCGTGCCACCCATGGGCGGTGACCACGAACGGGTGCTGCTCGCTGCGCAACCACCCTCTCCAGTATCCATCGTCTTCTCCCCTCTCGCCGTGGTGTAGACCACTGAGAAGGTGCGCGGCAGCTCATCACCGTCTCCTCCTTCCTGAGGCGTCCAGTTCCAGCTCCGGCCCTCCTCGAACGCCACATCACGGGTGATGTATAGCTTGCCACCGCTAGGATCGTACACTCTGTAGGCTTTTGATCCTTCTTCATATCCAACAAACACCGTGAAGAGGGAGCGATAAAAGAGCTTGGTCGTGCCCGGTCCTGTCAGCTTCATGTGTGCGACGCACCCGAAAGTATGCAGGTGTTCGACAGTTGGCTTTCGTCCATACCAAGCTTCATACGGCGTGATCCCGTTGAGGCAGCGAGTCGGTGCTCTGTTGATCACGTACACGGCAGCATTGACCGCCTCTCCCCAGAACAGCGCAGGCATGGCCATGGATTTGAGCATACATCTTGCCATCTGGACCACTGTTTGGTTTCTCCTCTCCACGACTCCATTCTGTTGCGGTGAGTACGGGGCCGTGGTGAAATGCTGGATGCCCTCCTTCTCACAGTAGGCCTTGAATTCACCGGAATTGAACTCGTCACCGCGGTCGGAGCGAAACGCACGCAGCTTGCAGTGCTGCTGCGCCTCTGCCAATGCCTGCACCTTCTTGAATCGGGCGAATGCCTCGTCCTTCGTCTTCAGGAGCTCCAGCCACATAAAACGACTGTAATCATCCACCACCAGTAGGAAGTACTGATTTCCAGCGGCAGTGGCAGGCTTGATCGGACCACAGAGGTCCGTGTGTACCAGATCGAGTCCTCTCTCTACACGATGCTTGCTCGCCTACAAGAACGACAGGCGGTGCTGTTTCCCGATGGTGCAGCCGTCGCATATCTCGTCGACGTGCTGGACTGACGGCATCCCTCGCACCATTCCCTGCTTTGACATGACAGTGACAGCGCGGAAATGCAGATGCCCCAGACGCGCGTGCCATAGCCATGCGGGATCGTCGACCTTGGACAGCAGGCAGACGGGCGCACTGACATTCAGGTTCGGTACGTAGAGCCTATTGCTCGTGCGCCTCACACGCGCCATCGGTTGCCTCTGCTGATCACAGATTGTGAGGAAGCCATCTTCAACCACGGTCTTGCAGCCGTTCTCATCCAGCTGGCCAATCGAGATTATGTTCGTCCGCAGTTTGGGGATGAAGTACACGCCTAACAGCACTCGCTGGTGTCCGTCAGGTCGAACGAACAGGACATTCCCTTGCCCGCGTATCTGAACCACGGATCCATCTCCAAAGCGAACCGTGCCCGTGATCTTCTCATCGAGCGTTACGAACGAGTCCCTGACGCTCGGCATGTGCCTGCTAGCGCCGGTGTCAAGATGCCAGACACCACCGGCTGCTGGCATGGGCACCACCCTCTCCTCGTTGAGGAAAACCACTTCTCCGCCTGCCGTACCGTCAGGATCAGTGTGCTGCACCACCGCGTTCTCCACGATCTCCTCGATGGCGGCATCTTCCACGGAGGCGATGTAGAGAGCTGGCTGTTCAGCGTCCGCCGCAGCCTCAACGAGATGCGCGGCCTCCACTTGTGCAGCCTCCTTCCGCTTGCGATCCCGTTGTGCCTTCCGGCACTCCTTTGCCCAGTGGCCAGGTCTACCACAATACCGGCAATTCCCGGGCTTGCGGTGTTGATTTGTGTTCCCACCTCCGGTGGTGTTCCCACCGGCCTTGTCACCCTCCTGCTGCTTGGCCTTGCCTGCACTCTTGGATCCCGGTGACGATTGCTGCCCGCGCTGCTGGCAGGCACTCCACTGCTCTGCGGTGAGCAGCAGCTTGCCTCCCGTGTCCGCCTCCGGCTCGCCTCGTCCATCGGAGACAGACATGCGACCACACAGCTCTTCAATCGACATTGTCGACAGATCGAGGAGCGTCTCAATCGAACAAGCCATCTGCGAGTATTTGGCTGGTACTACCCGCAGAAATTTTTGCACGGCGTCGAGCTCGGAGATCATGTCGCCCAGGGACTGAAACTTCGTGATGATCCCGGAGAGCCGCAGGGAGAAGTCCTCAATGGCCTCACCGGACTTGAACCCAAGGTTCTTGAAGTCACGGCGAAGTCTCTGGCGTCGCGCCTCACGGACGCGATCCACGCCTACGCGCATCACTTTGATCGCGTCCCACACGCCCTTTGCGCTGTCCTTGGCCTCGAGCACTGGCACCATCGCGGGAGGAACGGAGCGCAGTATCGCCCCGAGGGCCTGCCGCTACGCACCATCATCCTCTTCTTCGATGATGCCGGGGTCGATGACGTCCCACAGCCTTGCGCCCTAGAGTTGCACGCGCATCAAGATCACCCACTCCGTGTAGTTCGTGCGCGTGAGCATGGGGAGATGCATTGCCCCGCCGCCACCGCCGCCCTCCTGCACGATCTCCCGCACCACGATCTCGCGCTCGCCGCTGCCCTCGACGCGCCGGGCGAGGCTGCGTCCACGGCTGTTGTTGCGAGTCCCCGGTGGTGGCAGAGTTGCGGATTTCGCGGGCGGCCTCGACCCCGATCGGGATCGCGCGCCTCCGTCCGACGTCTTTCCGTCAGACATGGCAATGAACCCCAATGGCTCTGATACCAAATGTCGTTGGTCAAACCAACTCACTCTCTCACTGGATCGTAGGAACGATGGAAAGAACTAGAGAATTGGAAGGAGACTAGGACACAGGGATTTTGTGCAGCGTAACAACTTACTGCTTTTCTCCGTTTTCTGTTATTTAAGTGAGTACACCGAAGGCCAAACTAAACGGCCTGTAAGACTAGCTCCTGCATGCAACTACCAAACGTGCCATCCCACGTCTCACATGTGGTGCTAGTGATCCTACTTTTGTGGAAGAAAAACTAGTCTAGCCTACCTATCCATGCTCAATCACAGGCGATCAAGACACTGGTTTATTTCTCTGAACTTCAGTTTCAGACTAACACTACGCTTCCTGCCGCGGTAGGGAAAACATCCATTTCTTCTGCCGTGGCAGACAAAACGAGCATTATCTCTGCCGCGGTACGCTAACTGAACTTTGTGCTATATCTTCAGATGATCAAATGCAGGATTAATCCAAAATCTTTCACTTTTTTTTGTAAATCTGGTTAAATGTTTTGGAAGATCTGTGAATGAATGAGTCAGAGATAAGCAAGCAGCAAGTAGCTAGAATGGCCAGCGTCAACACAATGTGTTGCAGAAGCATATTTGCCGTCAGATGCACAATATAACCATCTGTGTACACTAGCACCTTGATCAGTGTTTTTCTTAATTGGAAACAACAAATGGCAAATCAAAAGTTCTCTAGTTTAACCTCTTCAACTTTGTTTTTCATTTCGTTATATGTCTAGTGTTTCTACCTCCGGTTTTTGCCGAGTTCCTTGTCTTTCGTACAAGTTTCACCTTGGTATCTCTATACTGAAATAGGCCGTAGCTATGCTATATTAATATAGCAACCACCCGATACAACATTTTTGAAACAACACCGGTTGGGGCGGCAGCCAACACACACCCAAAGAAGAAAAGAAAGAAAGAAAATGAGACATAGGCGGATCGACAGAACGACAAGGACCCGCAACCGCTGCGCCCACCTACAAAATACCACCACGCTACTAGCAATGGATCATCGAGTACCAAGCATCACCTTCAGGAAGGAGAGCTATGTTGCCGCCCGGACCAGCACACTGGTCCTAGGGTTTCCCCCGGCACACCGGGGCAGCGGATACAGGGTAGCCATGACGCTCTTCAGGAAGGGAGGATGCCACCCGGAGGCGGCACCGCGCCGGTACTGTCGGCAAGCCGACAAGGATTTCTCCCAAAAAAGCCCTCACCACCATCCCGGACGATCCGTAGCAGAGGAGCCCCACAAGGACGAGCCTCGCATCACCAGACCAACCGCACACCAACATGCGCCACCATGGGAATGAAGGCACTATCGTCGTCTCTCCGAGGTAGACGCCAAGAAGTCTGCAAGATGGAAGAAAGGAGAGGCCACCGAGGACAGCAGTACCGACGCTGAGCGGGAGGGAACTACCTCCACTGTCGAAGGCGGTAGTCGGCCGGACATGGCCGCAAGGCACACCGGTTCCCGTCAGGTCCGACCAGGCCTAGCGGGCCTGTAAAGCCCCCACAGGGACACACCCGACCTAAAAGGGGTCCAGGCAGGTCCGATCTGGACCCGTAAAGCCCGCAGCCGCACTGCAATAGGCTGCCCACCGACGTTGCGTTCTCTGACACCCTCACCATCGCATCCACCTGCAGAGCAAACAATAGTTTAGACCGGCCCGACCCGACCTAGATGGGACCAGCAGTCCCAAATCTGGGCCGGAGGGGCCAGCCATCGCTGCTGCATGCCGGCACCAGAAATCCGCGCCTTGCCGGTCTTCGAGCGCCACTGCCATCGCGCTACCTCCTAGCCAGAGCTAGTAAGTCGTCGCCTCGTGAAGCACCGCCACCAGGAGGACCGTCCCCGTCGGGCCCTCAAGGAGAACGGGTAAAGGCGCATCCGCTTCCGCCAGCCCTGCCCTGGACTAGCCCGGCGGCACCCGCCGGTGATGGCGAGGAGGAAAGGGGGATGAGCAGAGCCCCCAGCCGCTGGAGATGGGGCGCCCCAGACGCCCATAGAGGGGGAGCTGCCGAGTTGTTGCCTCGGCGGGAGGGGGAGGAACAAGCGACAACGGCGGAACACTAGCTAGGCCACTGGTCGCGAGTCGCGGGTATCTCTAGCCGATCCCGTAAATTTTTTTGGATCCTTGTCCTTAACTCTTTATATTTTGAGAAGTTAAAGAGTGGTCGTCTCTAGCCGATCCCTTATATTTAACTCCTTAAATTTTGTTTTGCCCAAATACTTTAGCCATTTTCACATACATTCAAACTTTCACACGATATTTTTTCAAACGTCAAAATAATTAAAATTCAACATATGTCACAAATTGACAACACACACAGATAGGGTTCAAACATGGCCACCACCAACCATGCGCACCGTGATAGATTTCCTTGTAGCAATGGTGGAACATGAAAGCCTTGTTGTTGTAGGGTTTCTTGAAGAGTTCTTCGGATGTGATTGTCGACTCACTTGAGATTTGCTCAAGACAACATAGCTAATGGTGGTATTGCTCTTTGATCATTCCCAAATGGTGTGCAAGAGATTCTTCGGTTCGACTCGACGGGACGGTCACAATGTTGGAGTAGTAGTTCATCACCCTACTCCAAAACGCATCCCTTGATTCACCTATTCCAATCGGGGAATCAAGTGACACCTACCGATAAGCACGACACAAAGCAATGCCCTCCTCTTCGCAATATGGAGGGCCCTTGATCTCCTATTGCTCACCATCATCTCCATGGGATCATCCATCTTCTTCAAAGCTTGTCTCATGTTCTTGATCACCTCCATGGGTTCATTCATCTCCTCTAGGATTTGCTTGTTAGCCCATCTCCTCCAATTGAAACATGAAGCGTCTCACATGTAGTTTTGGTGCATCATCGTGGGGTCGTGTCTAGGATCTTTTGCTCAAATTTTATGTTGCTAAAGTCGTGTATGGGATCTAGGATGGTGATATTTGATTTCTGGTATATGTACAAGGTGAGGTAGGTTGATCAATATGTGGACTATGTGCTTGTGCAGCCAGACGTTTCATTACAAAAAACCAGCCGAAACTTCAAGTTGCAATTGGGTGAATGTCCCGTGGGTGAAAAGAACATGCGTTATGAATCTCACAAAGATTACGAGTGTTCATATCCGTGTCTCCCGGGTCCTTAGTGTATTCATAGGCCCGCTGTGCAACCTCTTCCCTCACCAAGGACACGACAATGTCACTTGGAACGAGATGTTCCGAAAGACGCACATGTTTCTCTACTTCCACACTCCCCAAATCGGGTCGAAGATCATGCCACTTGCCTCCCTTGTCCTCTCTTTCAGGATCTTGTCCACCCTCTCATCCCACCAACCATTGAGAGCAAGTATAATAGTGGGCATATAGCCCGCCTACGTGGCAATTTTGCCTATGTGAAGGAGAGAGACATAAAAAGTAGGGGGAGTGTGGTCTAATGCAAGAGGCAGACTCTACACGTGCTCCTAGGCAAATGACATAAATGTGAGGCGAGAGATAGAGAGAACTTTATAGAAAGCAATCATCTAATAGCCAACCTTATAGTTTACACTAGTACAATAGTAATTTCAAAAGGTGGCTATAGATGACATGGCATCCCCTTATACCTAGCAGTTGGCTATACTATTAGCCATGCTCTGAGGTCGAGCTGCCCATTTAAGAAAAGATCCGTTCTTGCACCGGGGTTGAGAAGTTGCAATCATGGGTGAGATGATGTATCGTTTCCACGTGAATCTCGCAGATCTTACATTTTTTTCAAACGACACCAAATGGGGTCGGGGTCCACTATCGAAAGATAACAGAACATAGGTTTTGCTTACAACAAAAGAAGAAGGAAAGGAAGGTGAAACACATCAATACTTGGAAACAAGCAACACCCCCCTCAACGAGGAATGGGGGATCCCCCAAGTATGCTAAGAAAACACCACAGTCAGTAAAACAGAAAGGGCAGACTTTTCAAGAGCACAAATTGCCTTGACATGACTCGGGGGAAGGTAGCAACATCCATCTGCACGCAGGCAGGGAACCAAAAACAACAGAACTAAGTCGGGGCCATCACCCAACAGCGTCCACCTCCACATAATATTCAACATCAGAAACAACAACTCTCCGCACCCAAGCTTGATTTCGACCATGCTGCTCCAGAGCAGCGTCTTGGATCATCCTGACTCCTTCCTCGGCGTGGGTCCTATCAGTTGCAGATTGAAGACCTGCCCAGTAACGAAGGAAAGCACACATGTAACAGATAAGTTCCACAGGAGATGAGATGAACTTCTTATCAAAACACACTCTATTCCTAGTTCTCCAAATTGCCCAGCAAAAGGCAGCAATCTCGACGATATGCAATTTGGCTTTAGAATGTAAAAAAATTGCAATCCACCAAAAGTACAGAGTAAAATTGGAAGGCATGTTCAAAGCCCCAAGAACCGAGCAAATGACACTCCACATGTAAACAACAACAGGGCAAGAAAAGAACAAATGGTCAATGGATTCAAAAACAGGACAAAAGCTGCAGGAGTATTCCCCCTTCCATTTTCTTTTCTTCATATTATCTTTTGTGGAAATAGAGTTATGTAAGATCAACCAAAGCCACACTTTGATTTTCAGATGGATTTTTTCTTTCCATGATTTTGAAAAGGACTTGTCCACAATAGAGGAGGACATCTTAACATACATATATTTGACAGAGAACTTCCCATAGTCATAAGAAGACTTCTCAAGGCTAAAGCTTGGTGTTGCATTTCAACACCCAACCAACTGCTAAACTCAGAATGCCAATTCATGTCATACATTTCCCCGACAGTGCACACATGGAGAGCACAAACTTCATAAAGATCTAGAAACTTATCACAGAAGGGAGCTTCCCCACACCACTGGTCATGCCAGAAGTCAGTTTCACAACCCCCATTAACAATCATCACCCTCCCCTAGAGATACCAATGTTTAACTTTCAAAATGTTCTTCCGCACAGGGGAATCCTGCTGTCACATTTTCACTCTCCATATCCCATGGGAGATACCATACTTCTTCTTGATCAAACACTGCCACAAGCCATCTTCCATCTCCCGTCTCCACCACCATTTACACAGGAGGCTGATGCTAAAGAGCTTTAGATTTTTTATGCCTAGACCCCCTTTAGATTTTGTCTTATTAATGCATGATGTTCCACCTCACTAAGTAGTATTTCTTCTTAGAGTTGGTCCCCTGCCAGAAGAATCTCCGTATTATCTTAGTCATTTCCTCCAAGCAAGTCTCAGGAAGAAAATACATGGACATGTGGTAAATGGGAATGCTGCTAAGGGAAGACTGGATAAAGTCAGCCTCCCACCAATGGATGAGCTAGCTCCAGCCCAGCCATTCAGTTTTTTTCCCAACTTATCCACAAGTGGCTTTAGGTCACACACCAGGATTCTGGACCCACTGACAGGCACTCCCAGATATTTCATTGGCCAATGCCCTAACTGACAATTCAGCAAGTCAGAGTACATTACAGCCTTGTCAGAGTTCTCCAGAACCATAAATAGTTCACTTTTCATGAAATTTATTTTCAAACCGGACATAGCTTCAAACAAGTACATAATCAAATTGAGCTGCTGATACGTCATAAACGTATCTACAATTTCTGATTTACCATGTTGTTTTCATGTTATTTGCTACATGTTTGTTATACACTATATGCCATGTTATCAATTTTCTGGGACAATCCTATTGACAAGATGCCAGAGAGCCAGTTCATGTTTTCTACTGTTTTGGTTTCAGAAAAGTTGTTTTGGAAATATTCTCGGAATTGGAAAATTTGAAAACCAGAAGTCTTAGAAAGTTGCCGCGCACAAGGAGTACGTAGGAGACCCGGAGGGGGGCCACATGTGCCCCACACCATAGCGCAGCGTGCCCCCTGTCTGCGCTATGGGGTGGTGTGGGTCCCCTGGCCGCCCACCGACGTTGCCCCTTTGCCTATTTAACCCCCTCGAGAGGTTAACCCTAAAAAGATCCACCTTTTCCACGAAAAACACCCGAGGACGCCGTAATCGTCAACCCTAGTTCGGGATGGTTCTGGAGCTCTTCCCGGCACCCTGCCGGGAGGGGAAATCATCACCAGAGGGCTCTAAACCACCATGCCCGCCTCCGGAATGATGTGTGAGTAGTTCATCCTTGTACTACAGGTCCATAGCAGTAGCTAGATGGTTGTTCTCTCCTCTTTATGCCTCATGTTTAGATCTTGTGAGGTTCCCTACATGATCAATATCATCTTATTGTAATGCTACATGTTGTGTTTGCTGGGATCCGATGAATATTGAATGCTATGTCTCTTGATTATCAATCTATCATGTTATCTTCATGTGTATGTTATTTATGATCTTGCATGATCTCCATTCTTAGTAGATACCCTGGCGGAGTAGATGCTAGTAACTCCAAGAGGGAGTATTTATGCTCGATAGTGGGTTCATGCCTGACTTTTACTCACGTTCAAGTGAAAGAAACATAACGGGAAGGGGGTGTGATGCTGCCACTAGGGAGAAAACAACGATGTTTACATTGTTTACATTACACACTTTGCTTATTGCAATTATCTGTTGCTTGCAACTTAATACCGAAGGATTGTTCGGATGATATTGTGCTATGTGTTGTTGGGAAACCCAAGAGGAGGGTGTGATGAGCACAACGGTAGGAGTTTTCCCCTTAGTTAAGAACCAAGGTTATTAATCCATTAGGAGAAAGAGAATCTTCGGAAGGTTGATGCCACTGACGGTGGTGCTGGCGCTTCACCGGTGTCAGCAACAACGTGGAACCTGCACACAACACAACCAAAATACATTGCCCCAACGGTACAGTGAGGTTTTCAACCTCACTGGTCTTGCTGAAAACAAAGATTAGACGTATAGTGTGGAAAACAGTTTATGCTTGCAATAAGTAAAGAAAGCATGAAAATGTTGTGGTTTGTTTAACAGTGTGGAAAAATGGACCGGGGTTCATAGTTTCACTAGTGGTGTCTCTCCATAAAAGATAGCATGCTGGGTGAACAAATTACAGCCGGGCAATTGACAAATAGAGGTTGCACCGTAGTGCACAATATAACATGAAAATTACTATGGTATTTAGTGCGGGCATTACAACAAGACACATACACCGACATCCATCTGCATCTATGACTAATAATCCACCCTCAGGATATCCAAACCCCTTAGGTATTAAGTTGCAAGCAACAGATAATCGCATTAAACAAAGTGTGTAATGTAAGCAATGATTATGCACGAGGGCACTCTCACCGCTGTTTTATCCCTAATGGCAACAGCACATCCTCCCCCTTCACGTTTCTGTCACTCGAGCAAGGCAAGAAGGAGGCATGAACCCACTATCAAGCATAAATACTCCCTCTTGGAGTCACTAACAACTACTTGGCCAGAGCAACTACTAGCAACGGAAAGCATGCAAGATCACAAATAACATATGAAATAAAGACTATAATCAACTTGCCATAAGGTCAATATTCATTGAATCCTAGCAAACACAGCATATAGAATTACATAAGATCAATCTCGATCATGATAGGCAGCTCAGGAGATATAAACATGGAGGCATAAGAGGAGGAGACAACCATCTAGCTACAGCTATGAACCCGTAGTCCAGGGATGAACTACTCACGCATCACTCCGGAGGCATGCATGGTGATGTAGAAGCCTCTGGTGATGATTTCCTCTCTGGCAGGGTGCCAGAAAACTGGTTCAGAACCCTCCTGATCTAGGATTGACGACGACGGCGGCTGCAGAACTTTTTCGGGATTTTTTATCAGGTCCTTAGGGTTTTCTATCCGGGGGGCTTAAATACGCGAAAGGGAAAAGGCGATGGAGCTCCAGGGGTCCCACACTTATAGGTGGCGCGGCCAGGGGACCCGCGCCACCCTATGGTGTGCCCCCTGTTCCCCCTCTTCGACTCCTCTTTGGTCTTCTGGATGCTTCCGGGGAAAATAGGAACTTCGGGCTTTGTGGGGTCCAATTCCGAGAATGTTTGCAGAACAACTTTTATGAAACCAAAAACAGCACAAAACGGGAAACCGACACTTGGCATCTTGTTAATAGGTTAGTCCCGGAAAACGTATAAAAATACTAGAAATAAGGGAGAAAACAAGTAGCAATTGACAAAATATGATCATGGAGCATCAAAAATTATAGATACGTTGGAGACGTATCAAGCATCCCCAAGCTTAGTTCCTACTCGTCCTCGAGTAGGTAAACGACATAACAATAATTTCTGAGGTGACATGCTACTAACATAAACTTGATCAATCTAATATAAAAGCATATGCATGCTGACATCATAAAACTTTAAACACAGGCATGATAAATAAAACTTTAATAACAAGCATAGCAATTACTTTGTATCACGAAGAGTAACTCAAATAAAGGATCATTAATAATAATGCAAATAAAGGTAGACGTTTGTTCAGCTATAGAGAAAGCATGGCAAAGTGATATTTCGATAGTCCTTAAGAGTGGGGCAAAACATAAATGCCAGGACACCTTCAAAGTTCAAGAGGAAGACTAGAACAAATAATTTAAGAACAAATGATATCACATCATGAAGTAATTATTGATGCTCATGGGACAAATGCACATAGAACTTAGAATGGCAAAAATGCTCTCTCAACTATGCATAAAGTTAGAAGATGGAGACTCAACATAAAAGTAAAAGAAAGGCCCTTCGCAGAGGGAAGCAGGGATCACTCATGTGCTAGAGCTTTTATTTTATTAAACAAAGGTATTAAAAGTTTGGCACTCCTCCCATCCATCTTTCACAAACCATGGCAAACCGAATCCTCGGGTGTCTGCCAATAATCACATACAGTGGAGGAGTGTCTATATTTTGGGAAATATATGCTAATGTCAACGAATGGTAAACAGAAAATACAGTACGTCACAAGCCAACTGGATTCACAAGAGAGGCTCCCATGGTGAAGGACGCAACTGGTGTACAAGGTCATCCCTCTTTCTCTTTTGTTTACATAATTATGCTTTGACTGATAAATGAGGGGCAAAAATAGTGAAGATAATTTGTTTGCATTAATTTGGTGCTGGCACCCTATTGCCAGCTCTTCTATCAATTGGATTAGCGGATGAAGCCACTAGTCCAGGGTGTGAAATCCAATCAACAAGTGAGATAAAGATTCTCTATTTACGTCCTCATGAGCAAAAACAGGAACATAAAGCAGGAGTAATTTTGAAGGTTTTAAAGGTAACACATGAGATATTTACTTTGGAATGGCAGTTAAATACCACATGTAGGTAGTTATGGTGGACACAATGGGAAAAAATTTGGTTTAAGGGAGATTGGATGCACGAGTAGAGCTCATACTCAGTATTGGTGAAGGCTAGCAAAATACTGGGAGCGACAAATCAAGAGAGCATAAGAGCCATAATCATGCATAGCGACATAAGCATCATTAATTAAAAAATAAGCAGTATCAGAAGTTCAAAAACTAAGTGGTCATGGAGGCTATTCGTGACTGGTTTGTAGTCATAAACATGGTGTGAGCATGCGCCATGTCAACCAAATAAATCATTCGAAAGAGAATACCATATATCGATGCTTTACTATGACAAGGACAACTCATGAATCTTTCAATACATATTAAACACTCTCAGCTATTTGAGGATAATCATGCTACTCAATAACCACAAGGCTTTAAAACTAAAATAACATTTAGCATGGCATGAAAAATTTCTAGCCACAGTCTATACAAGCTTTTACTAGTACTGTTATAAATTCTACTTCAAGCAGCAGTTTTCTTTCTCCCAACAAGCACCATACAAAACATGCTTTAACAAAATATACTCTTTATGATACAACAAGAAAACATGAGAGTAATCAAATAATACTACTAAAACTAACAACTCTGATAAGAGATGCATTCAAAACAGGAGCTGAATAAATGCAGCAGCCAAACAGATACTAAGAATACAACGTATTCTCATGAAAAAACGGAGCGTTCACTCTCCAATAAAATAATGCTGGGGTCCAACCAATCTTATTGAAAAAGTAAAAACAAACTGAAATAAAAAACAAAAACAAACTGAAAATAAAAGACGCTCCAAGTAAAGCACATAAGATGCGACCGAATAAAAATATAGTTTCACTAGAAGTGACATGATAATTTGTTGATGAAGAAGGGGATGCCTTCGGCATCCCCAAGCTTAGACGCTTGAGTCTTCTTGGAATTTTCTTGGATGTACCACCAGGGCATACCCAATATTAGGCTTTTCAATCTTCTTGATCACATCATATCATCCTCTTCTCTTGACCCTTGAAAACTTCCTTCACATCAAAATTCTCACAATCTTCATTAGCAACGTTAGTGCAATTGAAATAATAAATTCACATGGTTCAGTTTTAACACAAGTCTAACACTCAAAAACACATTATCTACTGTCACAACTTCTTTCAAAACTCTTTTTCTCAAAAGAACAGCAAAATAAAGAGATTAAGATGCAAATGCGATAAATGGTAGAAATCTGTCAAAACAGAACATCAGGTAAAGATCAATTTTTTCAAAACTCTTCTGTTGCTCAAATCAAAAAGTTGTCTTCTAGGAAAAGTTGTGTATATAATTTAGGATTAAGCACAAAAATGATCAGGTCATTTTGAATTTTTTGTGATTTTTAATGGAATTAACAGTGGACAGCCGAAATCTGTTTCATGCGCAGAAATCCGAAATAAAGGCTCAACTTTCCACTAGAGGCTTTACTTGGCTCAACAAAATCTCAAAATAAAAGATACAAAGGGGTTGCTAAGGAAATAGACAACACCCAGGTGCAAAGCACACCAAAGAAAACAAAGGAAAACGGGTTGAAAACAGTGAAATAAAACGGGTTGTCTCCCGGTAGGGCTTTTCTTTAACGCCTTTCAGCTAGGCATAAAAGGGAAACTCAAGTATTTTGAAGTAAAGCATTCAAATCAAGATTTCGCAATTCTTTAATAATGCATTTTATTTTATCTAAGTGGGTTTCAGAGGCCCCTCTCTTAGTACTTTTAGCCTTACTATTTTCATCAAATAAATTCTCAGGAACAATCCAATCAAAATTCTTTTCTTGGGCTTCGTGCAGTGCTACTAACTTAAAGGTGGTTGGTATTTTATCCTTGTTTTCATTATTAGATTCAGTTTTTTCTATATCACCAACAGTGTCTACACATGAGCCAAGCATATTAAAACGATCAAAGACTTTTCTAGCTTCTATATCAACATCCCCAAATTCTTTAAGCATAGTTTCTAAGATGAAGTTTCTTTTCTCAACATCTTCATATTCAAGTTGAGGAAAATATGTTGCATTATGGGAAGGAGGTTAACAAACCTAGCTTCTAGCATGTGAACTAAGGAAGTTGCAGCAGTATCGTAATTAGGAGCAAGTTCTACTATGGATTTTTCCTCAAAGTTATCATGCTTACTAACATGATCAAAGAATTCTTTAACAGTGTCCTTTCCAAGTATAGAACCACTTCCTACCGAAAAATCTTTCAAGGTAAACTTAGGGATCAACATGATGAGAAATAATAACGTAGAGACAAAAATAACAACTATGAAGTAAACTATTTTTTTTGTGTTTTTAATATAGAGAAGAAAAACAAGACAAAAATAAAAACAAGACAATAAACAAAATAAAGAGGTTGAGAGTGAGAGACTCCCCTTTCCAGAAGACTTCTTCCTCCCCGGCAACGGCACCAGAAATTCTTGATGCTACGAATGGCGACCGGTGCGGGAGGAAGTCTTCTTATGTATGTTTGTTTTGTTCCGCGGCAACGGCGCCAAAAAAATCCTTGCTATGTGTTGTTGGGAAGCCCAAGAGGAGGGTGTGATGAGCACAGCGTTAGGAGTTTTACCCTTAGTTAAGAACCAGGGTTATCAATCCAGTAGGAGAAAGAGAATCTTCGGAAGGTTGATGCCACTGACGGTGGTGCTGGCGCTTCACCGATGTCAGCAACAACGTGGAACCTGCACACAACACAACAAAAATACTTTGCCCCAACGGTACAGTTAGGTTGTCAATCTCACCGGTCTTGCTGAAAACAAATATTAGACGTATAGCATGGAAAATAGTGTATGCTTGCAGTAAGTAAAGAAAGCAGGAAAATGTTGTGGTTTGTTTAACAGTGTGGAAAAATGGACCGGGGTTCATAGTTTCACTAGTGGTGTCTCTCCATAAAAGATAGCATGCTGGGTGAACAAATTATAGCCGGGCAACTGACAAATAGAGGTTGCACCGTAGTGCACAATATAACATGAAAATTACTATGGTATCTAGTGCGGGCATTACAATAAGATACATAGACCGACATCCATATGCATCTATGACTAATATTCCACCCTCAGGTTATCCAAACCCCTTAGGTATTAAGTTGCAAGAAACAGATAATCGCATTAAACAAAGGGTGTAATGTAAGCAATGATTATGCACGCGGGCACTCTCACCGCTTTTTTCTCCCTAATGGCAATATCACATACTCCCCCTTCACGTTTCTGTCACTCGAGCAAGGCAACAAGGAGGCATGAACCCACTATCAAGCATAAATACTCCCTCTTGGAGTCACTAACAACTACTTGGCCAGAGCAACTACTAGCAACGGAAAGCATGCAAGATCACAAACAAAATATGCAATAAAGACTATAATCAACTTGCCATAAGGTCAATATTCGTCGAATCCCAGCAAACACAGCATATAGAATTACATAAGATCAATCTCGATCATGATAGGCAGCTCAGGAGATCTAAACATGGAGGCATAAAAGGAGGAGACAACCATCTAGCTACAGCTATGAACCCGTAGTCCAGGGATGAACTACGCACGCATCACTCCGGAGGTAGGAATGGTGATGTAGAAGCCTCCGGTGATGTTTTCCTCTCCGGCAGGGTGCCGGAAAACAGCTTCAGAACCCCCTGACCTAGGGTTGACGACAACGGCGGCTGCGGAACTTTTTCGGGATTTTTGATCAGGTGCTTAGGGTTTTCCATCCGGGGGGCTTAAATAGGCGAAAGGGCAAAGGCGGTGGAGATCCAGGGGCCCCACACCTATAGGTGGCGCGGCCAGGGGGACCCGCGCCACCCTATGGTGTGCCCCCCTGTTTCCCCTCTTCGACTCCTCTTGGGTGTTCTGGATGCTTCCGGGGAAAATAGGAACTTCGGGCTTTGTGGGGTCCAATTCCGAGAATGTTTGCAGAACAACTTTTCTGAAACCAAAAACAGAAGAAAACAGGGAACTGGCACTTGGCATCTTGTTAATAGGTTAGTCCCGAAAAACGTATAAAAATGCTACAAATAAGGGAGAAAACAAGTAGTAATTGACAAAATATGATCATGGAGCATCAAAAATTATAGATACTTTGGAGACGTATCATATTGTAAGGGTGGATTATTAGTCATAGATGCAGTTGGATTACGGTCTATATATTCTGTTGTAATGCCCACATGAATCACATAGTAATCATCATGTCATGCATGTTTCAATATTATTCAATTGCCCAGCTGTAATTTGTTCACCACACATGGTATTTATCTTCTATCGAGAGCACTAGTGAACTATGGACCTCGGTCCATTTCCTCATACTGATAATACAACCACTGCAATTACCGTTTCACACTGTTTCCTCACTGCTACTACTATTTTCACATTGTTCTCCTATTGTTTTCCACACCATACGTTTAACTGCTTTGTTTTCAGCAAAACCGGTGAGATTGAAAACCTCACTGCTTCGTTGGGGCAAAGTGAATTGATTGTGTTGTGTAGGTTCCACATTGTTGCTGAACCGGTAGTGTGCCCTACCATATCAACTTCATTAACCTTCAAAAATGGCTTCTTTCTCCTACTGGTCGATTCAACCTTGGTTTCTTTTTGAGGGAAAACTTGCTGCTGTGCTCTTCACACCTTGCACTTGGGGTTTACAACCGAGGGTGTCAATTACACCATCAAGACTTTGCTGGCGCCGTTGCCTGGGAGGAACAGAATTTCTACAAAGGGAGTCTCTCACTTTCAATCTCTTTACTTTGTTTTAGTTTTTCTTAGTTTATTTTATTTTGTCTTGTTTGCTTCTCGATATCAAAAACACAAAAAAAAATCTTATTCTAGATTTTATTTTTGTTATCGTGTTTTTGTTTTGCTTGCTACTTGCTTTATCACGCCTACTATCAATGGTCGATTTCTTTGAAACTAGATCTTATTGGCAATGTGGGTTCACGGAAGATCAACAAAAATATTATAAGGAACACGGCTTGTCAAAAAAAGGGAAACACTTATGGGAACAAATTAGTAAATTAGATATCAATGCTAGAAACTTGTGCTTTACTTATACTGTTCCTTATTGCTTTGATAAATCTTGTTGCTGCAGGAGGTATAAACACCTCCCTTTTCAATGTGAGTATAATGATGATGTTACCACATCTTCTTATGTTAAAGGAAATTATGACTTTGATGATGTGGAACAAATTGAGGAATTTATTGCTTGGAAGGGTGCATTCGAAATTGCCTATTTGCTTGAAAGTATTGATGATGCACCTAATAAATATGAGATTTATGATATACTTGAATATTGCTTTGATAATTACAATGATTGTTACTATATTCTTAAATATCTTAATAGATGCTCTCCCCCAAAGGAGGAGAGTAATGCCTTGCAGGAGCCTATGGAAGAAGAAATTGCTGAATCTGGAAGCT
The DNA here is from genome assembly GCA_028641055.1 of Alopecurus myosuroides. Classification (NCBI taxonomy): domain Eukaryota; kingdom Viridiplantae; phylum Streptophyta; class Magnoliopsida; order Poales; family Poaceae; genus Alopecurus; species Alopecurus myosuroides. The sequence goes on from CM054063.1 coordinate 22,155,800, forward strand.
CATTGGATGAAAAAGAGGAGGAGAGTGATGACCAGAAGGAGGAAGAATGGAGTAGCTACCCATGTCTGCCTCCTAATGAGAGTAACTCTTTAACTCATAGTTGTGATGATCCTATTGATAATTTTGAAATATACCTTTTTGATGAAATTGATACTTGCTATACTTGTCACCATGATACTCTTGTGAGAATGATTTTGCTACTGCTATTTCTGATAATCCATGTTACTTTGATAAATCCTATGAGAATCCTCTATTTATTCTAACGATTGATATGCATGATAATGACGAAGTTTGTTTAGAAAAAATTTGTATGATAATGCTCTAGATGATGGTCCTATGTTACTTGATGTTATAAATTATAATGCTACTAAAAATATGATTGTTATAATGTGTCGCATACCTTTTAAGAGTGACCAATCATATTGTTTTGCTATTGCTAAAAGTGGGAAAGTAGAGGTCTCTATTTTTAATTTTGATCCCACTATTTTTGAGCTTGATATGAATTGTGTGCTTTTAGACCATAACAAACATTCTTTATGTGATAATTATGTTGTTAAGTTTGTTCATGATGCTACTAAAAATTATTATGAGAGAGGAAAATGTGGTTGTAGGAATTTCATGTTACTAAAGCACCTCCCTTTTTGTTGAAAGTTTTGAAATTGCTCTTCTTCTACCTTCCCATGATTTCTAGTTTGAGCTTCTTTATTTATTTACTTACAAGACTCCTATGCATAGGAAGTGGGTTAGACTTAAGTTTGTTTTATACTTGCTTTTTGATGCTCTCCTTTGCTTAATTCATATTTCTTATGTGAGCATTTTCTTTCTTTCTTTGCCTAGCTAAAAGGCGTTAAAGAAAATCACTTCTTGGGAGATAACCCATGGTTTTATTTTTTGCTTTGTTTTTCTCTGTTTTCTTTCAGTCAAGGTGTTCTATACTTATGTAGCAACTCCTTTGTATCTTTATTTTCATGCGTTAGTTGTGCCAAGTAAAGTTTCTAGCGAAAAGTGGTGTTAGTTTTGGATTTCTGCGCAGAAAACAGATTTTTGCTGTCCACCGTAAAAAATTGTATAATTCACAGAAATTTCAAACTGACCTGAAATGTTTTGTGCTTATTCCTTAGCTAATTCCGAAACTTTTTTGTTCTTTATGTTTTTCGATTTGAGCAATTTAAGTTCCTCGAAAAAAATTGTCATTACAGACTGTTCTGGTTTTGACAGATTCTGCCATTTTTCTTGCATTTGCTCTTTTACTATGTCAAGTGGATTTGTTTACTTCACAAAAAATCAGTGGCTGCGGCTAATGTTTAAAAGTATAAATAGCACTTGTGCCCATGCAGAACCCATGAATAATGTGATCAAGAAGATTTTAAATCTAAAGCTTGGCGATGCCCCCATGGTTCATCCCAGAAAATTATAAGAAGACTCAAGTGTATAAGCTTGGGGATGCCCAAGGCATCCCCTTCTTCATCAACAAATTAGCAGGTAACTTCTAGTGAAACTATATTTTTATTCGGTTACATCATATGAATTTACTTAGAGCGTCTTTTATTTTTTTTGTTTTGTTTTATTTTGTTTTCTTTTGTTTTCCTTACTGGAATAAATATCATTGGAACCTAGGATTCTTATTAGGGAGAGAGGCACGCTCCACTTTTTTAGATGAATACTCGTTATGCTCGTATTCTTAGTTTTTCTTGTAGTTGCTGCAATTCTTTTAGCTTCTGTTTTCATGCATCTCTTATTCAGAGCTGTTAGTTTTAGTAAAGTTATGTTACTACTCTCTTGATTAATTGTTGTATCATTTGGAGAGTTTTGTTAAAACATATATTGGTTCGTTCTTGTTGGAAAAAGAAAGTGTTGCATGTGGTATAATTTATAACAATGCAAAAAAGAAGCTTGTATAGACTGTGGCTAGACTTTTTCATGTCATACTAGATGTTATTTTAATTCTAAGCCTAGTGGTTATTTTTGTAGTATGACTTGTCTGAAAAAGCTGAAAGTGTTTAATGTTCTATTGAAAGATTCATGAGTTGTTTTTATCACATTGAAGTATAAATTTTTGGTGTTCTCCTTTGAATGTTTTATTTGGTTGACTTGGCGCATGCTTACACCATGTTTATGACTACAACCCAGTCACCTATAGCCTTTATGATCATTTAGGTTTTCACTTGTAATACCACGTATGCTTGGATTAATAATATTGTTGTCGCTAGGCATGATTATGGACATTATGCTCTCTTGATTTGACGCTCCTAGTCTTTGCTAGCCACCACCTGTACTGAGTATGACCTCTACTCGTGCATCCAACTCCCAAAAACCAAAATATGCCAAATGTGTCTGATGACCCACAAGTATAGGGGTGTATCGTAGTACTTTCGATAAATAAGAGTGTCGAACCCAACGAGGAGCAGAAAGTGTTGACAAGTAGGTTGGATAGATAATTCACTGTAAACACTAGCAAACAGGTTTTTGGTGGTTTTGGATATAGCAAATAAATAAAGTGAGAGTAAATAAATAACAGTAATAATAATTGCAGCGAGTGGCCCAATCCTTTTGAGAGCAAAGGACAAGCCAGTTGTTTTACTTATGGTGAGTAAACGTTCTCGAGGACACATGGGAATTTTGTCAGGTGCTTTCGCTTCATATAGTTGATTAATATTTATTGTTTTGATAGGTGTTGTGTGGGTGAACCTATGCTAATGCACTGCCCAACTAGGACTAATACATACTTGTGATTAAACACCCTGCAAACATCCGCAAATACAAGAAGTAATTAAGATAAATCTAACCACAGCCTTAAACTCTGGGATCCTACACTCCCTCGTGCATTGGTTTCCTAACGGGGGTCTAGGTTTCTGTCACTCCGGCAACCCCACAATTAGTAGCCAAATACACAATGCATCCTCCTAGGCCCATAAAGGGTGAAGTATCATGTAGTCGACGTTCACATGACACCACTATTATAATAACACCACAACTTAAATATCAAACCACATAGATATTACTTCAACATAACTTCACTACTAACATCGTGACTTCTCCCATGTCCTCAAGAATGTAACATCCCAAGTATGAAAACCTACCAATTAGAATGTTTGTTTCATGTTTATTAAGGTATTGCATCATGTCATCATATTGTTTCCATGTTGTTTGCTTTTGTTTCTAAATTGTTGCATTTGTTTTCCACTGTTTTCACAACTCAAATTCAAACCTTACTCAAACAATGTTTTCATACTTGTGCTGTTACAATTTTTGGAATAAAAATAACAAGTGAAAACAACCAAATTGTTCCATTTTATTTCATGTTGATCACTCCTTAAATTGTTGGTTTTGATCAAATCAATTAATTCACTCAATTAGTTAAATCACCTACAATTTCAAATCAAATTCATTCAAACCAGCACCCAAGTTGAGTTATAACCAATTTATAAACATTATCAATTCAATCAACTAATTTTAATCTTTTAATTCATAGGGGCTACCCTATCAAAATGCTTTTATTTCATAAGGTTTAATTAATATGAAAATTCATCCAAAGTGGGTTGAAATACAAATACCAAATAAAAATTCAAACTTTTGACAATAGAAGTTGGCATCTGTTTGCTTTTGACCTAACAAGATTAACCTAATTTTTCTAGAATTTTTACTAAACTAAAAACTATCTTCTTTTTCCAAACCAAACCCTATTTGATAAATCACCTAACTATTGAATATCCAATTAATAATTTCAAGTTGTTGAAATTACTTTTTAACTAACTTGTTATTGTTGTTTTGCAAATTAATAACAAATCTAACCATCAAATAAACACCCCAACCTTATTTTGGAATTCCAATAACAAAGTAGAAATCAAATTAACATTCTAAATTTTGATTAACATTACATTTTATGTGCTGTTTTGCAAAATAACAAAATGTATTTATAAACTAAAAAGAAAACCCTAACCCTTTCTATCTCTCTCTCCCTTTTATTCTTTACAAAAAAAATCAACTAATAGGAAAAAAATAAAAATAAAATGAAAGCAAAGGAGGTGGGAAGCCCATTATTTCCTTTCTCTTCTCCACCTCGGCCCATGAATTCTGGCCCTTACCTTCCCGTGGTCTTCTTCCTCGTACGGAAGAGACCGCTGTCGCTGTCCGTTGCTGGCCACCACCCGATCGATCCCCACCCCACTCCGATGCTTGCCGTACCACCCCCCTCTTCTCTCCATAAAACCCTCTGCTCGCCCCTAACCCTAGCTCTCCAACCCATCGCCGCCACCTCCCCTCCCCTCTCTGCTGGTTCTTGTTCCTCTGAACCAACCGAACCACCTGTTCACCGAGAACGTCCACCGGCCACCCCAGCTCGCCGCCATAGACAGCAGCCCCCTCCAGCTCCACCTTCATGTCCGAGAGGGTCTCCTAGGTCCCCCCTTGCGGTTCCTAGGCTTCACGCCTCCTCGCGTTTCTTCAGGAGCTCGACGACAGGCCGCCTCCCCGACGCTCTCTTTTCGGCCAGCACGGCGGCGCCGTCGTTTCGGGTTTCTCCGATCGTCGAAACCGTGTCCCGGAGGTGTACCGTTGCTGCCCGCTTCTTCCTGGCGCGGCACCTCATCGGGACCCATCTCGAAGCCCCGTCGAGATCGACGTCCTCTCCGACGCGTACTCCCGGCAGAGCGCGCGTCCGCGCCACGTTCGTCACCGCCGTCCGCGAGCCGTACCACGACGCCAGCTATCCCCAGGTGAGCATCCGCACGCCCCGGCCATCCTCTCTGCCCTTCTAGATTACCGTGTGTACTGGTCCATCGTCGCCATCCTTGACCTCCATGACGACGATGCTCGAGCTCGTGCGTGCGCGTCGTTCCTCTGTTCCCAATCGCACCTATGCAAGCACGGGCAACCAGTTGGAGCTTTCCCTTATCCGCACGCCAACAACAGCAGCACATCCAACCCCAGCGCGCCTAGCTACCCTCGCTACCATCCGCGAGGTCGCCCCAACGCTCACTGTTCGACAACAGCCACCGTAAACCTTCTCTGAACCGCAGCAGAAAGTCTGCACTTTTGGCTTCTGTCAAAAAAATTCAGTAATGCACTCGATGTCTGCCTTTTCTTCCGTCAGTTGCTGTGGTATCACAAAACTTCAGCGTAGCGCAGCTAGTTCTGTTCCCTCGCGCGGAAGTGCAGGTCGAGGGATCGAATCCCCCGGCCGCGCATTTTCTTTTCGCGAACCTTTCCGCGATCCTGACCCCCACCCGTCGGCGGGTTGTTCAGCCACGTGAGCACGCACCGGCCCTGGCCCACGGGGCAGTGGCTGAGGTAGACCCAGTGGCGGTAACAAAGGATTAAAAACCAATCCGTTTTATTTCCTATTTTCTTTAATTGGCAGAATAAACAAAAAACTTTAAAAATCAATAACTTTTAATCCATAACCCCAATAAAGAAAAGTTATATATGTTTATTGCTCCAAATTTTATTGTCTATCCAATTATTCCATTTGTGTTCTGTTTTGAATTTTCAAAAGGCATTTAAAATTCAAATTTGAATAATTCAAATTTAATTTGCAACAATTCATAAATAATTCATACTAATTCCAAATAATGCAAATAAAATATGTTTTCCATGCCATTTTAAATAACCTATTCAAATATAATTTTTGTTTCCTGGTTTGAATAATTTAAATTGCCTAAATAATTTAATCCTTGTTTAATTCAATTAAATTTGATAAAATCATAACTTGCTCAATATAAAATATTTTTGAACATGCAAAATATGTTTTCAAACCATCAAAGTGTGAACTTTTCAAATGTGCATTTGAATTTATGATTTGAACAAATAAAATTCAAATAATATTCAAACTTGTTCTAAATTCAATTAAAACTTGTTTAATATTGTTTAATTCATAATGAAATAATCCTAATGCCAATTTCAATATTTGAAACATGTAATCCAACTAAAATTTGATGTTCTTTTCAAATATAAACTTTGTTATCTGTTTTGCACACTTTAACTTGTTGAAAACAACAAATACTTGTGTGACATGTTTAAGTAACCAAACTTTCCTAAACTTAATAAATGGTTTCCAAAACTTGTTAATCCTTTTTCACTTGCACCTATCATTGTTATTTGTTGTTATTTTGTTGTTATCATCATGCATGCATCATGCTAACAATTTTCACATGATAATTAAATTGTAAATCATTTGTTTCCACTTATTTCAATGGATCTTTTCTATATGCAATCCAATTGCATATGGGTCCAATTAAATTGTGCTATCTTGTCAAGTAGTTTATTCTGATGCATCTATTAACATGACATGCATCATCCCATGTTTGTGCACCTCTGCCATGATATTGATTGTTTATCTTTCTGCAATGTTTGTTTGCTTCTTCCCGGATAAACGACGACGTTGAGACCGACGATACTTACGACACCCCTTCTAAGGAGTTAGCTCAGTACCAGGCTACTGGGTTTGCAGGCAAGTTATCACTCACATGAACCACTGTGTTCCTTTCAACATTGGTTACCGATACTTTCCGTTGTTCCTTTTCTGCTAGCCTTAGTAGTAGTTGTTTCTGTTACGAACCCATCACATGAATCCCTTAACCTTGATATTGCCTCACCTCCACTCCTATCACCCCTTGGTTGAGCCAGTGTCTTACTAGCATGCTTAGGTTGTTTTGCTCGAGTCTGTTACCCGTTACTTTCTGTTACTATTTCTATTACGTTGTGGGGGCTCGATGTTTAATCAATCAATCATGCTAATGTTACTATTAATAATAAATTTGATGATAAGGCACCGGCAGGAGGCCCTGTGTGGTTTTGAGGCCTGCTAGTGTCGACCCTAATAGGAAAAGGGTCTTGTCTACTGATCCATGATGAGCGCACTAACCGCATGTGGGAAGCGAGTATGGGCGCCCCCCTCAACTTGACCTGATTCGCATCTCGTCCAAATCGCCTCATTTAGTTCGTGTTTTCCATTTGCCGCATGCATGTTTTTGCGAGCCCAGGCCAGGGTGGAACTTTCGTAGTCGGCATATAGGGGGACACGTTCTTAGAGTGCTATGAGGGTCCATTTTCTTCTGGGCTCGATTAGCCGTGCGCCCAAGGTGCTTTGGGCTTGATGCGAAGAATGGTTGGTTGTGTAGAGTACCCCGCTTGGTGGGTTAGCTTCCCATCTGGCGGGTTATTCTTGCGTGTACGGCCAAATTGGTGCAACCCTGCAGGGATAATCTTCTCGAGAAGCCGTGTTTTCCGCGGTTATGGTTTACTTGGTGAAAGTACTGGCTAACAAGTACTCAGGACAACTTAAACATAATGATCCAAAATGTTACACCCAATGATTAATAAATTGACTAGTAATAGGTTGATGACACAATAACTTGATTCACCTTTAATACAACTGTGTGAGTTATCCTCGGATTGCTTCTTTGGATAAGGGGCGAGATCCAGGATGGGTTTGTTTGAAGTTATCTTTCAGTTGGTTACAATCCTCGATCTTATCTCCTTTCTGTTATCCGGAAGTGGTAGAATCTCTGTAGTTGGTTAGCGCAGCCAGTTGCAGCATCTTTTATATCCCCTCTCTTCCGTTGAACCCAAGGCATCTGTGCTTGGTGTTGACGGGTTACACTTTGGTGAACTGTGAGTCTTGCTTGCCAGTACGTTTAAGTACTGACCCCTTTGGGGCTGTGGTTTCCGCAGACCTATGCTTCCGAGGATCTACATGGTGGCAACTACGTGGAGTATGACGAGACTGCTGACGAGTAGATAGCGGACCCGGGCAGGATCCGAGACTTCGTGGATGGGCTCCGTCTGTTCGTTTCCGGCCTCTTAGGCCTATTTGGTTCTTGTCTGTACTCAGACATGTTGAATGCTTCCGCTGTGATGTAATGATGTATTGTTGGGGCATGTGCCCTCTGAATGATTGTATTTGCTATCTCTGCTCTAATGAGAGCCATTGGAAAATTATTTCAATCTTTTGTGTCGTAGAGATTTGTTGTGATATCTTTTGTTCAAAGCTGTTGACGTACCATGTGTGATTGGTATGAAGTACGTCGACAGTAGTGCCTTTGATCTCTAGTGGATAGTTTACATCGACGATGGAATAGCAGGGCTTGTGTTGTCGCGCATAAGCGCAGGCCTACCAGGAAGCTGGGACGTGGGAGCAGTTATGCCCCATAATCCAAGCATCTGCTATCCAGTTCGTACGGTGAGTATCCCCTAGAAATCAGGGTGCGACAAATGGTATCAGAGCCTGTCTGCCTGTAGGATCCCTTTTTACTGGTCGCAGTTGAGTCTAGAAACTATTTTGTAGCTATATAGGAAAAATGAAACGTGAGAGTAGGAATTCTGTTCTTTTCTTCTTTTCCCCACCCTCCCTCCCTTTTCTGGTAAGGAAGTGCAACGTTGATTTTTCCCTTCTCATCTAAACTTTCAAGTTAGGATTTCACGTGTTTGGGTTCTCCGTAGTACCTCAGGAGTTTTGTGCTCGTTTTCCCCGGTGTTGCTTCGTTATCCTATTCTTTTAAAGAACCTTTTCGTCCGTTGAAATCTTGTTGTTGTTTCCACTTCAATTCTTCCACCGGCGTCTAATCAAAGTTTCCCCGTTCATCTGCTAAACTCTATTCCAGCTAAAGTGTTGTTTCATACCGGAGAATCACATTCCTTTGTGTCAAAAATCTTTTCCACAACATACAACCTATTTCTGGTTCCACTATCAATCAAATAAATGTTCACTCCTCGGGATCTCAAATGTTGACTTCCAACTCATGATGCTTGGCAATTCTGACATTGATGTCATTTTTGGTATTGGATTGATCTCAACAACTCTGTTCCACCCTTATTACAGATAGTCTATTCTCCAAATGAATCAAACTCTACTCAACCTTACACCCTAGATACAAATGGTTTCCAAATTCCCTGACGTCTATCCAATGTGCATGATGTGTTTCACGTGTCACAGCTCAAGTGAATCTTCCCAAGAAGTTTCCGGACCTTTTCTTTTCTCAGTAGGAATCTCGGGGCGCGATTCCTTCAAGGGGGGGCGTTTTGTAACATCCCAAGTATGAAAACCTACCAATTAGAATGTTTGTTTCATGTTTATTAAGATATTGCATCATGTCATCATATTGTTTCCATGTTGTTTGCTTTTGTTTCTAAATTGTTGCATTTGTTTTCCACTGTTTTCACAACTCAAATTCAAACCTTACTCAAACAATGTTTTCATACTTGTGCTGTTACAATTTTTGGAATAAAAATAACAAGTGAAAACAACCAAATTGTTCCATTTTATTTCATGTTGATCACTCCTTAAATTGTTGGTTTTGATCAAATCAATTAATTCACTCAATTAGTTAAATCACCTACAATTTCAAATCAAATTCATTCAAACCAGCACCCAAGTTGAGTTATAACCAATTTATAAACATTATCAATTCAATCAACTAATTTTAATCTTTTAATTCATAGGGGCTACCCTATCAAAATGCTTTTATTTCATAAGGTTTAATTAATATGAAAATTCATCCAAAGTGGGTTGAAATACAAATACCAAATAAAAATTCAAACTTTTGACAATAGAAGTTGGCATCTGTTTGCTTTTGACCTAACAAGATTAACCTAATTTTTCTAGAATTTTTACTAAACTAAAAACTATCTTCTTTTTCCAAACCAAACCCTATTTGATAAATCACCTAACTATTGAATATCCAATTAATAATTTCAAGTTGTTGAAATTACTTTTTAACTAACTTGTTATTGTTGTTTTGCAAATTAATAACAAATCTAACCATCAAATAAACACCCCAACCTTATTTTGGAATTCCAATAACAAAGTAGAAATCAAATTAACATTCTAAATTTTGATTAACATTACTTTTTATGTGCTATTTTGCAAAATAACAAAATGTATTTATAAACTAAAAAGAAAACCCTAACCCTTTCTATCTCTCTCTCCCTTTTATTCTTTACAAAAAAAATCAACTAATAGGAAAAAAATAAAAATAAAATGAAAGCAAAGGAGGTGGGAAGCCCATTATTTCCTTTCTCTTCTCCACCTCGGCCCATGAATTCTGGCCCTTACCTTCCCGTGGTCTTCTTCCTCGTACGGAAGAGACCGCTGTCGCTGTCCGTTGCTGGCCACCACCCGATCGATCCCCACCCCACTCCGATGCTTGCCGTACCACCCCCCTCTTCTCTCCATAAAACCCTCTGCTCGCCCCTAACCCTAGCTCTCCAACCCATCGCCGCCACCTCCCCTCCCCTCTCTGCTGGTTCTTGTTCCTCTGAACCAACCGAACCACCTGTTCACCGAGAACGTCCACCGGCCACCCCAGCTCGCCGCCATAGACAGCAGCCCCCTCCAGCTCCACCTTCATGTCCGAGAGGGTCTCCTAGGTCCCCCCTTGCGGTTCCTAGGCTTCACGCCTCCTCGCGTTTCTTCAGGAGCTCGACGACAGGCCGCCTCCCCGACGCTCTCTTTTCGGCCAGCACGGCGGCGCCGTCGTTTCGGGTTTCTCCGATCGTCGAAACCGTGTCCCGGAGGTGTACCGTTGCTGCCCGCTTCTTCCTGGCGCGGCACCTCATCGGGACCCATCTCGAAGCCCCGTCGAGATCGACGTCCTCTCCGACGCGTACTCCCGGCAGAGCGCGCGTCCGCGCCACGTTCGTCACCGCCGTCCGCGAGCCGTACCACGACGCCAGCTATCCCCAGGTGAGCATCCGCACGCCCCGGCCATCCTCTCTGCCCTTCTAGATTACCGTGTGTACTGGTCCATCGTCGCCATCCTTGACCTCCATGACGACGATGCTCGAGCTCGTGCGTGCGCGTCGTTCCTCTGTTCCCAATCGCACCTATGCAAGCACGGGCAACCAGTTGGAGCTTTCCCTTATCCGCACGCCAACAACAGCAGCACATCCAACCCCAGCGCGCCTAGCTACCCTCGCTACCATCCGCGAGGTCGCCCCAACGCTCACTGTTCGACAACAGCCACCGTAAACCTTCTCTGAACCGCAGCAGAAAGTCTGCACTTTTGGCTTCTGTCAAAAAAATTCAGTAATGCACTCGATGTCTGCCTTTTCTTCCGTCAGTTGCTGTGGTATCACAAAACTTCAGCGTAGCGCAGCTGGTTCTGTTCCCTCGCGCGGAAGTGCAGGTCGAGGGATCGAATCCCCCGGCCGCGCATTTTCTTTTCGCGAACCTTTCCGCGATCCTGACCCCCACCCGTCAGCGGGTTGTTCAGCCACGTGAGCACGCACCGGCCCTGGCCCACGGGGCAGTGGCTGGGGTAGACCCAGTGGCGGTAACAAAGGATTAAAAACGAATCCGTTTTATTTCCTATTTTCTTTAATTGGCAGAATAAACAAAAAACTTTAAAAATCAATAACTTTTAATCCATAACCCCAATAAAGAAAAGTTATATATGTTTATTGCTCCAAATTTTATTGTCTATCCAATTATTCCATTTGTGTTCTGTTTTGAATTTTCAAAAGGCATTTAAAATTCAAATTTGAATAATTCAAATGTAATTTGCAACAATTCATACTAATTCCAAATAATGCAAATAAAATATGTTTTCCATGCCATTTTAAATAACCTATTCAAATATAATTTTTGTTTCCTGGTTTGAATAATTTAAATTGCCTAAATAATTTAATCCTTGTTTAATTTAATTAAATTTGATAAAATCATAACTTGCTCAATATAAAATATTTTTGAACATGCAAAATATGTTTTCAAACCATCAAAGTGTGAACTTTTCAAATGTGCATTTGAATTTATGATTTGAACAAATAAAATTCAAATAATATTCAAACTTGTTCTAAATTCAATTAAAACTTGTTTAATATTGTTTAATTCATAATGAAATAATCCTAATGCCAATTTCAATATTTGAAACATGTAATCCAACTAAAATTTGATGTTCTTTTCAAATATAAACTTTGTTATCTGTTTTGCACACTTTAACTTGTTGAAAACAACAAATACTTGTGTGACATGTTTAAGTAACCAAACTTTCCTAAACTTAATAAATGGTTTCCAAAACTTGTTAATCCTTTTTCACTTGCACCTATCATTGTTATTTGTTGTTATTTTATTGTTATCATCATGCATGCATCATGCTAACAATTTTCACATGATAATTAAATTGTAAATCATTTGTTTCCACTTATTTCAATGGATCTTTTCTATATGCAATCCAATTGCATATGGGTCCAATTAAATTGTGCTATCTTGTCAAGTAGTTTATTCTGATGCATCTATTAACATGACATGCATCATCCCATGTTTGTGCACCTCTGCCATGATATTGATTGTTTATCTTTCTGCAATGTTTGTTTGCTTCTTCCCGGATAAACGACGACGTTGAGACCGACGATACTTACGACACCCCTTCTAAGGAGTTAGCTCAGTACCAGGCTACTGGGTTTGCAGGCAAGTTATCCCTCACATGAACCACTGTGTTCCTTTCAACATTGGTTACCGATACTTTCCGTTGTTCCTTTTCTGCTAGCCTTAGTAGTAGTTGTTTCTGTTACGAACCCATCACATGAATCCCTTAACCTTGATATTGCCTCACCTCCACTCCTATCACCCCTTGGTTGAGCCAGTGTCTTACTAGCATGCTTAGGTTGTTTTGCGCGAGTCTGTTACCCGTTACTTTCTGTTACTATTTCTATTACGTTGTGGGGGCTCGATGTTTAATCAATCAATCATGCTAATGTTACTATTAATAATAAATTTGATGATAAGGCACCGGCAGGAGGCCCTGTGTGGTTTTGAGGCCTGCTAGTGTCGACCCTAATAGGAAAAGGGTCTTGTCTACTGATCCATGATGAGCGCACTAACCGCATGTGGGAAGCGAGTATGGGCGCCCCCCTCAACTTGACCTGATTCGCATCTCGTCCAAATCGCCTCATTTAGTTCGTGTTTTCCATTTGCCGCATGCATGTTTTTGCGAGCCCAGGCCAGGGTGGAACTTTCGTAGTCGGCATATAGGGGGACACGTTCTTAGAGTGCTATGAGGGTCCATTTTCTTCTGGGCTCGATTAGCCGTGCGCCCAAGGTGCTTTGGGCTTGATGCGAAGAATGGTTGGTTGTGTAGAGTACCCCGCTTGGTGGGTTAGCTTCCCATCTGGCGGGTTATTCTTGCGTGTACGGCCAAATTGGTGCAACCCTGCAGGGATAATCTTCTCGAGAAGCCGTGTTTTCCGCGGTTATGGTTTACTTGGTGAAAGTACTGGCTAACAAGTACTCAGGACAACTTAAACATAATGATCCAACATGTTACACCCAATGATTAATAAATTGACTAGTAATAGGTTGATGACACAATAACTTGATTCACCTTTAATACAACTGTGTGAGTTATCCTCGGATTGCTTCTTTGGATAAGGGGCGAGATCCAGGATGGGTTTGTTTGAAGTTATCTTTCAGTTGGTTACAATCCTCGATCTTATCTCCTTTCTGTTAGCCGGAAGTGGTAGAATCTCTGTAGTTGGTTAGCGCAGCCAGTTGCAGCATCTTTTATATCCCCTCTCTTCCGTTGAACCCAAGGCATCTGTGCTTGGTGTTGACGGGTTACACTTTGGTGAACTGTGAGTCTTGCTTGCCAGTACGTTTAAGTACTGACCCCTTTGGGGCTGTGGTTTCCGCAGACCTATGCTTCCGAGGATCTACATGGTGGCAACTACGTGGAGTATGACGAGACTGCTGACGAGTAGATAGCGGACCCAGGCAGGATCCGAGACTTCGTGGATGGGCTCCGTCTGTTCGTTTCCGGCCTCTTAGGCCTATTTGGTTCTTGTTTGTACTCAGACATGTTGAATGCTTCCGCTGTGATGTAATGATGTATTGTTGGGGCATGTGCCCTCTGAATGATTGTATTTGCTATCTCTGCTCTAATGAGAGCCATTGGCAAATTATTTCAATCTTTTGTGTCGTATAGATTTGTTGTGATATCTTTTGTTCAAAGCTGTTGACGTACCATGTGTGATTGGTATGAAGTACGTCGACAGTAGTGCCTTTGATCTCTAGTGGATAGTTTACATCGACGATGGAATAGCAGGGCTTGTGTTGTCGCGCATAAGCGCAGGCCTACCAGGAAGCTGGGACGTGGGAGCAGTTATGCCCCATAATCCAAGCATCTGCTATCCAGTTCGTACGGTGAGTATCCCCTAGAAATCAGGGTGCGACAAAGAACTAAACGAACTACTCACGAGACATCATATGGATCATAATCAGAGGTGTTATAATGGATAATAACAATCTGCTCATAAAATGCAAACACCGATAAATCTCACAAGCATCAACTACTAACAAGTAATCCACACAGGGAGAGAGATCTAGTGGGAAACAACGATAAAGATCCCCTAATTGTTACAATGGTATGAAAGTGGATGGTGACGGTGATGGTGCTGGTGCTGAGGATGATGACGATGATGATCTCGATGAATCTTGGAGTGATGATGGTGACGATGGCGGCGATTTCCCCTCTCCGGGAAGGAATTTCCCGACAGATTTATCCCTGCCGGAGAGCTTTTCTCTCTCTGTTGTTTTCCGCGCCGAGGCGGCGGCGGAATATTTCTTCGACGGTGTATTGGGGCTTATGGTTCCCTGGGGGTCAATTACGCGAAGGGGGCGCCCAGAAGTGGGCCAGGGGGCACACCACCGCCAGGCGCGGCTAGAAGGGGGGCGCGCCGCCTGGTGGTGTGGGCCCCTGGTGGCCCCCCTCCGGGTGCCCTTCTGGCTGGCTTCCTTCTTGGGACTTCTAAGACTTCTCGTATACCCCCTTCTTTTTTTGATCTTCTGAAATAGGATATCTCGACGGTGCTTTTTCGATCATATTTCGGGTCCCAGTGTGTCTTCTCCCGTAATTATTAAACATGCAAAATTAGATGAAATAACATAAGTAATGTATCATGACATGAAATATATCAATGAATAACAGAAAAAAATATAAAATAGTGATGCAAAATGGACGTATCAACTCCCCCCAAGCTTAGACCTCGCTTGTCCCCAAACGAAACTGAACTCGGTAAACATGACCACGGGTTTATGGAGTGGGGTGTCGATAAATAAAATAAGGACAAGAAGCATCACAACTATCAATACGTCATTCTAGCAAGTAACTCCCTCTCATATAATTTAACTTGAAACAAGTAAATGGAGTCACAATAAAGGTGCAAAAAGGAAATCAAAATTGGTGAAGGAAAACTTCGTTCTTGGTAAGAGAACAATTAACAATGTACTCATCTTTCAACCAAAGTCTTTATATTAGAGCTTATATTGCAAAGTTTAACATGCTCAATCATAAAAAATTCTTTGCAATCATTGATAACTTTCAAAGTGGTATTCAAACAGATAAAATCATTTTTACTAAACAAGGAAGAATAAGGAACATGATTGAGTAAATCAACATATAGATGAATGGATCACAACAACCGAAATGCTTGCTTAAGACAGAAAGAAGTAGGTTTAGTGACTCGACATAAAAGTAAAAGATAGGCCCTTCGCAGAGGGAAGCAGGGATTAACTCATGTGCTAGAGCTTTTATTTAATAAATAGAGGTACAAAATGGTTGGCACTCATCCCAACCTTTCTTACACAAACCATGGCTAACCGAATCCTTAGGGTGCCTGCCAACAATCACATACCATGGAGGAGTGTCTAATTTTTAGAGAGGTGTGTATGTCTATGTCAACGAATGGCAAACAGAAAATACAGTACGTCACAAGCCAACTGGAAATTACAAGAGTGGCTCCCATTGAAGGACGCTAACTGAGATCAGAAAATCATCCCTCTTCTCTTTTGTTTACCACATCATGCTTTGACTGATAAATCAGGGGCAAAAATAGTGAATAGAATTTGTATTATTAAGTTTGGGGCTGGGCACCCCGCTGCCATCTCTTCTAGCATTTGGATAAGCGGATGAATCCACTATCCAAGGTGTGTAAAGTCCAATCAAAAAGTGAGATAAAGATTCTCTATTTGCGTCCTCATGATCTAAAACAGGAACACAAAATAGGTGTAATTTTTAAGGTTTTAAAGGTAGCACACAAGCAATTTACTTGGAGTGGCGGCTAAATACCACATATAGGTATGTATGGTGGACACAAATGGCATGGTTTTGGGCTCAAGGTTTGGATGCACGAGAATTATTCCCTCTCAATACATGTTTTTTTCTAGCAAGGTTGGGTAGAAAGCATAAGAATTGAGGGAAAACAAACAAATATACATACGATAAAAACAATCATGCAAATCTTCCTTGAAAGTACAAACAATATTACTTGAGAATACTAAGCTTATGAGCTAACAAGAAAGAAAGATCATGGAATAATATATGTACATGAAACTCCCTCTTTTCTACTTAAGTCTCAAAGTATTGTTGCTACTGACCAATGCTTAGTGATGGAGGGATGATAACCCGGTAGGCTAACACCAAGGTGTAACTCGGCCCAAAGGGCGCTGCGCAAGATCCGGCTTAAGGAAAAGTAGTTTCTAGAAGGCCCAAGAGTGTAGGCCTCGTAACCCGGTTTGTTGGTTCCGATAGGGAAACTTAGGGTTTGTAAGCAGTGTCCGGGTAGGACTCCGAGTATGCCTTGGATAGTAAGCCAGGGGGTCCGGATATTATATAAGCCGGCCCCTAGGGTTAGATTAGACACAATCACGCGATTACGAGATATTCGAGTATCCACTGTAACACGAGAGTTGAGATAATATACTCAGATCGGAGACTCGGCGACTTGATTGCCGGCTACCAGATCGCGTATCACCATGGTTTCCTTCGAGCTAAACCCTCTCCCAAACACCAGAGTCGAATTGCCCCAAGACAAGTTACCCCCGGTAACGTCTGCCGTGATTATCCCACGACAGTTGGCGCCCACCGTGGGGCCTACGTCCAAGGGTGTTTACATCACGGGAGAAGATCGGGAGAACATGAAGAACCTTGTCGTTGGAGAGATCTACACCAACCCCGAAGGAGAGAAGATGGTGGACGATTTTGGCTGAGGGCCAGAGTCGGATCTGCTCGAATCCGGATCTGTCATCACAATCGGCCGAGTCAACGTCTTCATCGGCATGGTACGTACGTCCGGTTCAATCCCTGATGATTTTGGATTTGATTCTGTGTCAGGGGAGGCCACCTGCGTTCAGTCGGATGGAGAAGAATCGGTCGGGACGGTAGATCCGATAGAAGAGCCCACCACGAAGAGGGAACAGCCGGAGGAGCCGGCATGGACCCCGCGTGGCCGGGTCACAAGAGAAGATGATACCGAGTCTATCTTGCACCTGCTGGAGGACCGGTACGAGGACGATAGCTGTGATGAGGAGGAATACGAGTCTTCACCAAGCATCGCGCGCCAGGTCGCGGTCTACACGGCCCCTGCGACCAATCTCAATCAAGGGGACGTGACTACGGCCGCGGTCGGAGCGGCGCGAGCGCTGGCCCAGCAGCAAAATCCGGCTGACGGAAATCCGATTTTGACCCGGGTTGATGGAGAGTCGGCCTCAGTCACCAGCCGGGCGGCGGATAGCGAATTACAGGCAAACATGTTTGGGTTCCTGGCGAACAGGACGCTAGGGGCGGGTCCTTCGAATCCACAACACCCGGCCCTGTTCAGTAACAACATGGTCTTGGACCCAATAGTGTTAGCTACTGTGATAACCCCGGAAAACGCCGCGGCGCGGGCCAGGGACCTGGAGGTAGCACGTCGCGCGCTGGAGCAGCAAAGGAGAGAAGTGGAAGCAGAAAAGCAAGGGGTAGCCACGCGCCAACGCGAACTGGACGCACTGGAGAACCGGCTCCGGGCTGAGACAAGCAGGGTGCATCAAAGATACCAGACAAGATTACCGGCAACGGGTGGAGTCATAAACCCGTCTGCCCTATTCATCACACCCCAGGATCAGCCAATTCCGGCTGTGAATCAGGAAACTGTGCATCAGCCGGCGACCGGAGGAGGACAGCCGGCAAACGTGCAGGCCGGGTTGCCCACATTGCAGACTGGGGCCACTGTCGGCAACACAGCACCACCACCACCACCATCACGATTTAGTACGCCACCAGGTCACTTCAATAACCCCATGGATAATGTGTATGCGGCAACATTAGCATTGAATCAGATCCCCGTAAGAGAGTCACCCCATGCGGAGCAGACCCGGCGGGCAATCGATTTGCTGCGTACGGCAGTGGCTCAGCAGGTTAATTACCCGGATAATAGGAGTGGAATGCATGGAACGCCGTATATCAGCCGGCAACATGGCAACGCCGGCAACATTCAAAGAAGCTCAGTGCGGCGGAGGGCAGAGCAGCAGCAAATGCCGCCTCCTCCCCGCGCTCAGGCAGTACCAGCAGCATCAACAGCACAAGCTATTGTGGATAGTTCTTGTAACGCTCGGGGTTTTTCCCTAATTAGTCTTGGTTGTTGTTTTCTCTTTTGCATCGTCATGCATCATATCACATGGCATCGATAGAAAAATTTTCTACAAGATTTTAAATGGTTAAAATTTGTTCTCTAAATCCCTAAACCACTTCTCCTTTTTTTTCTTTACCTAACCAGGCCAGCCCACCACCAAACCCTAGCTACCGAACGCACGCCACATCACACAACTCACGCACGCTACACACGCAACACAACTCACGCACACGACACACCACACGACACCTCACGCCACACACGCACACACACGACGCAGGGCACACGCACGCACGGGAGCGGACAGGGGATTGATCGATCGAGCCCCCAAACGCCAGCGCCGCCTCTCTGCATCTCTCTCGCTCGACCCGCACGCCTCGCTCCGCCTCCACCCGCCTCCCGCCGGCGAGCTGCCGGCCGCCTCCCTGCTCTCCCTCGCCTCCCCTTCCTCGTGGCCTCCCGGACGCCGTTCGTCTCCTCCAACTCCGGCCCGGCCGGGCGCTACCCAACACCACGCCGCCCGCGGCCGGCCACCTCCGCCCCCCTCCTGGCCGCGCCCCATCCTCTCCGGCCGGTGAGCCCCGTCGTCCTCTCCGGCTCCCTGCCCCTCCTCTGTCCGCCCCCACTCCCCATCCCCTCGGTTCATGTCCCTCTCTCACTCGCGCACACGGCGCACACGGACAGCGCCGGCTGCAACATCTGCCACCACGTCGCCATACAGCTGGACGCCGCGCCCGAGCTCCTACCGGCCTCCACCCCCTCCCATCACCGATGACCTCCTCTGCGTGCTCCGGCGGAGAGCCTCTTGCAGCGTCGCGCCCTCGACCTCCACCTCGCTGCAGTTGCCCCGGCGTGGTTCTGTTGCGCCCTCAAGGTGCTCGACGAATTGGCCACAAGAAGTTGGTACATGTGTTCGTGCCCATATGGTTTTCTTTTGGGGCCGACGACTTTGTGTGTGTACATGACTTGCCTGTCGCATGGACGCCAAGGACTAATTTCACTACCCGACTACGCCCGTCCGACGCTGAGTACCTGAGAACTACTACGGCAACCAAGATCTTCCTCGACCGGTACCGCATCGACAATATCATCTTCGACAAGTACCGCCACTACAAGAACCTCGACCACAACCCTCGACCGTGTCCGCCTTGCGTCGGACGCCTTCGTGCGTGCCGTGAAGCTTGGAGAACGACGCCGCCGAGTTCGCCTCCGACCCCGAAGACGATGCAGTAGCGGTTCGTCCACGACTACTTCGACTACGATACGTGAACGACTACTGTCACCGCCACCGTGTCCGTTTTGCGTTGGCTGCCAACGTGCGTGCCGTGAAGACCGAGATCACCAAGATCGCCATCAACCCCGAAGATGATGTTGCGGTTCTGCGACGACTACTTCATTTACGGAATAAGAACGATTACCTCGACTACTTCCCCTACTTCGACTACTTCCACTACTTCCTCCACGTCCCGAAGTTTCCGGCGCCGAACCCGAAGATCCTCTCCACACGTGCGAACCCAAACCCTTATATATTTATGCCCTATTTTCTATAACATATCAACTATATTTAAAATGTCATCGCATCATGTTTGCATTGCATCTTGTGGGTTTCGGGGTATAGTAATGTCACCTAATAAGTGAATATGGAATGAGTTGGGATAATTAAATATTGTCCCGGTTCCATTTAAATTGTGTAGCTCATCTATATTATTGCCCCCCATGTTAAACAACATTTAATCTTGATGGGTAAATAAATAACGTGAACCTCCTAAATTAAATGTTGGGCTTCCGGCTCAATTTAAATTGATTTAATTGCATAAATCATAACTAATTCATTTTAACTCCAAATTTGAAAAGTAAAATATGTTTTCCAATCAAAATTCTCTAAACTTTGCAAATATCAATTTTGTTTTCTGTTTCAAATAAATTAAATTGCAGAGAACAACTATTTCTTAATTAATGCATTTAAAATTGCTAATTTGCTAACTTGCTCATTTTAATTCCAAATCCAACAAATAAAATATGTTTTCATACCAGAAAAATGCACTTAATCTGTTCATGCCATCCATGTTCATGATTGCACCTTGCATGTTGCATTTGTAGTAGTGTTATGTATGTTCACCTAATAAATAAATATGGAATGTGTTGGGGTATTTAATTCAATTGTTGCCCTATTCCATTTAATATTGAATACATCACTCCTTCCTTGTTTACATCTGTTAATCAACATTTAACATTGTTGGTTAGCTAAACAACTTGAACCAATACCTATTTCTCCGGACTCCGGTTCCGATTAAATTGCTTAAGTTGTTTCCCCTGTTGCATCTTGCCATGCCATGCATATAAAATAGGATCATGCTGGATCTTTTGCCGTAGTAGTAATTGTTGCATCCGGTGTTTGTTCGAGGTTCATTGCTTCTTCCCGGATAGGACGTTGAGATGATGTGAGCAACGACAAGTTATGTGGATGTACCTCTACTTGCTGGATTCCAGGCAAGTATACTCACTTGCTGCCAAATGACTGCCTTTCATCACTTGTTACCGATTCTTTCCGTTGTTCTTATTCCAGCCTGTTGATGCGATGCTCGTGTCTCGATCCTATTATATGTTTACCTTGAAGCCATGATATAGCCTTTTCCTTCCACTTCCTATTAACTGTTGTTTGTTTACCTTGTTGGCCCTCGTGTCGTAGTTGCATGCTTAGTGTTGTTTGCGCTCAAGTCTTGTTGTTCCTTTCGTATCACCTGTTTAGTTGATAGTTGGGTTTCAATTCAAATCAACAACCTGATAATGTTTTGGGTAATAATAATTTGATGATAAGGCACCGGCAGGAGGCCCGGCGTGGTTTTGAAGCCTGCTAGTGTCGACCCTAATTAGGAAAAGGGTATTGTCTACTGATCCATGATGAGCGCACTAACCGCATATGGGAAGCGAGTATGGGTGCCCCCCTCAACTTGATTCGATTCGCATCTCGTCCAAATCGCCGCACTTAGTTCGGTCTTTCCATTTGATGCATGCATATGCAGGTGCGAACCCGAGGCCAGGGTGGAACTTTTGTAGTCGGCATTTAGGGCGGCGTGGTCTTCCAGTGCTATGAGGGTCCCCCTTTTCTTCGTGGGGGCTCGATTAGCCGCGCACGCACATCACGTGGTTCTTTGGGCTTGATGAGAAGCAGAGTTGGGTTGTGTTGAGTACCTCGCTTGGTGGGTTGATCCCCCGTCTGGCGGGATATTCTTACGTGTACGGCCAAATTGGTGCACCCCTGCAGGGTTAAATCTTCTCGAGAAGCCGTGTTTTCCGCGGTTATGGTTAACTTGGTGAAAGTACTGGCTAACAAGTACTCAGAACAACTTACACCTAACTAATGATAACTTGACTAGTAATAGTCTTATTGACACAACAACTTGATCCATCCTTAATCCAACAGTGTGAGTTATCCTTGGGTTGCTTCCTTAGTAGGGGGTAACATTGGATGGGTTTGTTTGGTGAGTAGTTGTAGTTGGTTACGATACGCTATCTTATCCCCCTCTTTTAGCCGGATGTTGTAGTGAGTCCCTGTAGTTGGTTAGTGCAGCCCGCTGCCGCTTATTTGCAATAATCCCTTCCTTTCCGTTGATCCCAAAGTATTTGTATCTTGTGATGACTGGCTACGCCGGTATCTTGTGAGTTTTGTTTATCCACTTGCCAGTACTTAACCGTACTGACCCACGAATCCTTTTTCGTGGCTGCATATTCAATATTGCAGTCAATAGGTTTGAAGTCTGACGACGTTAGCTTGGGAATCCCTCCGGCTTGGCCTGGGCAGGGATTGGACGCTCTCGGTTATCTTCAGGACTCTTACTCCAATTTGTATCTTGTCCGTAGCCGGACGTTATGTTGTTTCTTCCGCTGCTATTTGGATCTTTGTGTTGTATCAGTTGTATCCCTGACTCGTTTGAGTCATCTTGTATATATCTTTTCTGTTGTTGTTGTGGATTATTCGTGAACTATTGTAATGTTATCACAAGTGGCAACCTGGAATCGGTTATTATGTGGATTTTGGCGGGAATGCTGAAATATGCATAGTGCCCGATCTCGGGGCGTCACAAAATGGTATCAGAGCCTTGGTTCCGATTCCCGATATTGTTTCGATACGAATGGTTATCGAAGCAACGGGTCCGCAAAGCCTGTAGGGTAACCTAGCTAACGGTCGTTGTTTCTAGAATGTCAAAAACTATTTCTGCTAAACTATTTTGGAAAAACATCTCAATAGGGTTCTTGTTTTCTCCTTATCTCTATTCTATTTCCCCTCCCATCTTATTTGTTTTGGAGTCTCTCTTCCTGTCTATCTTTCAAAGTGTTAGGATCCTACGTGGGTGGACGTTTTCTGAGCCTTTAACCTAGTAGGTTCGATCCTCGGAAGATTCCTGGTGAAAGAACATCGTCGTCACTCCGAGCAAGAATCTCTTGTTAGTGGTGTCGAGAAGCCCTTGTTAGTGGTGTCGAGGAGAACACCTGGAAGCGCGAAGACTCGTTAGTCGAACTTCTTCTCCCTCCCGGGTTCGTGGTTGGATTGCGAGGGCGCAATCCCCTTGTTAGTGGTGTCGGCTGTAACGCTCGGGGTTTTTCCCTAATTAGTCTTGGTTGTTGTTTTCTCTTTTGCATCGTCATGCATCATATCACATGGCATCGATAGAAACATTTTCTACAATATTTTAAATGGTTAAAATTTGTTCTCTAAATCCCTAAACCACTTCTTCTTTTTTTTCTTTACCTGAAAAAAAAATTAAAAAAAATATATATATATATTTTGGGTGGCAGGCCAGCCTAACCAGGCCAGCCCACCACCAAACCCTAGCTACCGAACGCACGCCACAGCACACAACTCACGCACCCTACACACGCAACACAACTCACGCACACGACACACCACACGACACCTCACGCCACACACGCACACACACGACGCAGGGCACACGCACGCACGGGAGCGGACAGGGGATCGATCGATCGATCCCCCAAACGCCAGCGCCGCCTCTCTGCGTCTCTCTCGCTCGACCCGCACACCTCGCTCCGCCTCCACCCGCCTCCCGCCGGCGAGCTGCCGGCCGCCTCCCTGCTCTCCCTCGCCTCCCCTTCCTCGTGGCCTCCCGGACGCCGTTCGTCTCCTCCAACTCCGGCCCGGCCGGGCGCTACCCAACCCCACGCCGCCCGCGGCCGGCCACCTCCGCCCCCCTCCTGGCCGCGCCCCATCCTCTCCGGCCGGTGAGCCCCGTCGTCCTCTCCGGCTCCCTTCCCCCTCCTCTGTCCGCCCCCACTCCCCATCCCCTCGGTTCATGTCCCTCTCTCACTCGCGCACACGGCGCACACGGACAGCGCCGGCTGCAACATCTGCCACCACGTCGCCATACAGCTGGACGCCGCGCCCGAGCTCCTACCGGCCTCCACCCCCTCCCATCACCGATGACCTCCTCTGCGTGCTCCGGCGGAGAGCCTCTTGCAGCGTCGCGCCCTCGACCTCCACCTCGCTGCAGTTGCCCCGGCGTGGTTCTGTTGCGCCCTCAAGGTGCTCGACGAATTGGCCACAAGAAGTTGGTACATGTGTTCGTGCCCATATGGTTTTCTTTTGGGGCCGACGACTTTGTGTGTGTACATGAATTGCCTGTCGCATGGACGCCAAGGACTACTTTCACTACCCGACTACGCCCGTCCGACGCTGAGTACCTCAGAACTACTACGGCAACCAAGATCTTCCTCGACCGGTACCGCATCGACAATATCATCTTCGACAAGTACCGCCACTACAAGAACCTCGACCACAATCCTCGACCGTGTCCGCCTTGCGTCGGACGCCTTCGTGCGTGCCGTGAAGCTTGGAGAACGACGCCGCCGAGTTCGCCTCCGACCCCGAAGACGATGCAGTAGCGGTTCGTCCACGACTACTTCGACTACGATACGTGAACGACTACTGTCACCGCCACCGTGTCCGTTTTGCGTTGGCTGCCAACGTGCGTGTCGTGAAGACCGAGATCACCAAGATCGCCATCAACCCCGAAGATGATGTTGCGGTTCTGCGACGACTACTTCATTTACGGAATAAGAACGATTACCTCGACTACTTCCCCTACGTCGACTATGTAAGGACCCCAGACCGGCAGTCTGAAACCCTACGTATGCATACATTCACGATCCCAGAAAGATCAGTCGTGAACAACATACAAAGTTGGCACACAGAAATACATCATCCATTACACGAATACATAAAGGTATTACATAAAAGATCACATGATCAAGTTTAACACAGCTGCCACCGAGGGCGGCAACTCAACAAACACAGCGGAAGACAAATAAAACACAACGTAGTTGAGCCCAAGTCACGCCTTAACCTACAGGCTGCTGACCCGGAGACGATCCTAGTTCGCAAAGCCGTCAACTCCGTACTTCTCTTCATAGATCTCCTTCGGAGACTCCTTCTCCAAATCTGATAAGTAGATACCAGGGGCGAAACCATAATGAGTACATTTGAATGTACTCAGCAAGACATCCATCATGTCACTTACCAACATGAAAGTATGCTTATATGGTGGAATAGGTAGGCTATAAATAGGGTTCACTACCAATGGTGTTCATATATGATGACACCACAGTTGCAGTCAGGTTAATCTGTATCTTCGTTGAAGAAGATACTTCAGAAGAAAATAAAATACTATAGTTTTATTTCTCTTGTAGATATCACATGTACAAGAGGTTTTGTAAAGTTTTGTTAAAGAAAATTTTCTCTTTGCAAAACTTCTTGGAATCAGTTTCCAGAATTCTTGCTTAGAGTAGAAAAGGTTTTCTTTGCAAAACATTTTGTTTTGTATAACATCATCTGGCTTTTCATCATCGACGATACCTCCACGGTATAAGTTTCCATTCCTTTCCGAACTTCACAAGTTCAACACTTCCTTTCCAAAATTCCCTTTTCAAAAACTTCCTTTTTGAAAACATTGACACAATGCTAGCTACATGGCCATTCAACTGTCCATATCCGAGGACGCGGCTTCTTCGAAAAAGTTGTACTCTGCAGAGGTGTACACATCCACCAGATCCAGTACACCTCCCGTGAACAATCACGGACTGTAACAACAGTATGTAAACATCAGGTATATGATCATAACCATCCACTATGTTCAAGCTAGTATATGCCTATCTCTCGATTGAGGTTGTTCTCCCCGGCATCAAGTCCCACCCTGCCTAGCCAGGAGCCTCAATGAATGCATACGGAGGGAAAATTAATCCCACACTTTATATGCCTCAACATTGGGAGTTTTGACGACATTCGGTTCGAGGGTACGACGCCCCTTATAGCAAGTGAGATAGCACACACTAATAAGAACAAACTTCAAGTTAAGCCCCGTGCCCATGTTGGGGTAGGGTGGCAGTACGGTAAAGGTTGTCCGGCGAAGACTAGGTTATGTGTCATTTTTGAAAAAAACCACTTTCTCAAAAATGACCACTTCCACATTCCTCCGGAGAACAAGGATCCGCCTTTTCTCCGGGTTTTTCCGTAAAGCCTTTGTTTTGTAGAATCACAATTTTAGGGTGTCCACTTAGGGACTAGTATATTTGATGGTAATAAATACCATAAGGTGGCCTATGGGCTTGGTATTACCAAGTTTAACTACTGGCATGATAGTAACCTATAATATAGTATAGTAGTAATTTCCACCTCAAAAATAGTTTTGATAATCAAGTTTTTGGTAAAACTTCAGAAGTAAAACATGCATGATATTTAATGGTAAGTATTGTATCAGCAAGCAATCAGGATGGCTTGCCTGGTATCTCTTTGTGTCCATGGTTGTTGGAGTGACTGGAACTTGAAACAGAGCTTCCCGACACTTCCTTCCTCTTCGTTTTCTAACGTCGTAAAAAGAGAATAAAGGACACACATTCAGAACCAAACAAGACAAACAAGGCTACAAGTAATACATACAGCAAGCAATCAAGAAGTACCACCCAAGTTCTCAATTTTTCCCTTAAGAAAAATTGGCATAAAAACTATAGTTGAAAAGTCTGCTTTTTTCCTAGTGTTTATGTGTGGCCAATTCAATGATTTTTAGTTAAGAACACCATGGACCAGTGGGGTAGAGCACATGTTACTAGATAGTAGGGTGTCACATAAAACACATTTTTATGTCTAAAAACTCCCCCAACAATCTCTATGGCTAGCACATATAATTTGCTAAAATACTCAAGTGGTGAAAAAGGCTCATGACAACAAGTCAAGCCTATTTTCCACCATGATGCAAAAGTACCAGTGGGTGTTCCACTAGCAAAAATGCTCACCCAGAGGTTAATAAGCCTCTGGTCACTTTTATAAAAGTGCTCCAAACAAACAATCTAGCATCCAAAAACTCCTACTCATACTAGTAGAAAATTTAGGAAAAATACTAGACTAGTTTAGGCTACACTAGTTAATTTTATGCACAAGTGTGCAAGCTAGCAGAGGCAAAATACCCCTCTAACCAGTACCATAATTGCTACTGGATTCCACAAAATAACATAAAAAGCATAGCTAGGAAACAAGGAAAAACTATGCTTAAAATGCTACACATGTGAGGAGATTAATTCCTAGTCATCCAAGTGTTACTCATGCTTTTATGCTACTTAAGAGGAAACCTATCAGAGGTGAAAACCCTAAGATAATAATGCCACAAGGACATTCCATCCTCTGGTTTCCACACCAAAGATTCATAGTTTTCCATAGGGTAAAACAAGACAAAAAGCTTACATGAATATCCTAGTATGAAATTTAGACTTTAAGCATTGCTATTTAAATCTATTTCAAACACAAGCACCAAGTATCTAGAGGTGCTATAACCAAAATAACAGTACCTAAATGGTACTGGTTTCATGAGAATTAATCTAGCAATAAGCCTAAAAAGCATTTAAAGATCTACTCAAAACATATATAAAAGAAACACATCTAGTGTGGGGGAAATAATGTTTCCACCAAAAATGCAATGAAACCAGTGGGTGTTCCACTAGCATATCAAAGCATTAAGAGGTCACAAAGCCTCTGGTCATACTTTACAAAAATTAACAAAATGCTAAACTAGCTTCTAGTGCAATAACCATACTAGCAGAAAATAATAGGGTGCTTAAATAAGCAAGGCACTGCTACTCATGTTATTGTTTTCACACAAGTGAAAACTTTAGGGGTCAAGTAATCATAACAAACTTATCAAAATGCTACTGGACCTATGGATACAATCCAAAAATATGTGGTCACAAAACCACAAATGATTATGTCAAAATTCCACACATGAGGGAATTTTTCCATAACCATTCTCATAGTCATGACAAAGCTATTCATGCTTTTCTACCAACTCAAATGCAAGCTAGCAGAGGTGATTAACAACAAAATATAAGTATCAAAAGGGTGCTGTATCCAATATTCTCAACACAACAATCCAAGTGTTTGCACATAATTTATCACTCACAAATACTATGAAAAATATTAACTAGAGATAAAACATATGTTAATAACAAAAATTCTATTTCTTCTCCACTCAAGTCCACACAATCTAACATGCTAAAATAGCTAAGTAAACCTTATAAAACAAGTTCACACAACTTATACATGCTAGAAAACAATATTGTAACACAAAAATATAATCACAACAATTAATTAGCTAAAATGCCAAAATGGCAGAAACATGCAAAACAAAGATCTGTCCACCAAATTTTCTAGGATGCTCTAAAAATTAAACCCTTCTAGGTTTGGATAGCCCTTAACATATACAAGACCATCCAGTTGAGTTTGCATCAAAATTCATCTTTAATTAATTGATAAAAATCACCAAAGTGCTCTCTGGTGTTTAACCAAATTGCATTCCATTTCAAAAATACAATTAATTTGGAAACGAGGTTAAAGGCTCCTGTTAGGAAATTTCAAGGGCTTTCCAATGCAATTGGCCTCACTTCATTCTGAGTTGTAAAATAAAAATGGTGCTCATTTTGGTGTTTCTGGTACCTGTTGCCAAATCATTTTTCATTTCAAAACTATCCATCCAAATGTAGATCTACAACTTGGAGATGGTTTAGAATTAGTTGAGGTACCAATATAAATTTTAGTTTGGTCAAATTCATATTTTAAGTTGCCTTTTAGGTCCAAAAGTAAACAAGGCACATTCTGTAAAAAAAATAAAAGGAAAAAGAACATGTCACGGGCCAGATCTGCTACTGGGCCGGCCAGATCTAGTGGCACCGCGGGTGGCTCTAGCCGCTGGTCGCTGACTCGCGGGCCAGGCGCCACGCGGGCAGCCACGTAGGCGAGCGCGGCCCCACCAGCGGGTTTGACCTCTCTCCCGCGCGGTCAAGCACGCGCTGACGCGAGCGTGACGCCAGGACGGCGTCACTCGCCGGCGGGACGGCTCCGGCGAGGCCACAATCCGATGATTTCGATCCCCATTTCGCGATTCAAATGTATACGCACGTAGCCCTCGATGCGGGGAGGCGAATGAGCTAGGTCTCGTTTCCTGGGACGTCGCCGGAGA
Source organism: Alopecurus myosuroides (assembly GCA_028641055.1). NCBI lineage: Eukaryota > Viridiplantae > Streptophyta > Magnoliopsida > Poales > Poaceae > Alopecurus > Alopecurus myosuroides. Next base: position 22,184,698 of record CM054063.1, read on the forward strand.
GCGGCGGCGACGGTGGCGCACGTCGGCCGTGACGCGAGCAAGGCGCGGCGAAGAAATAGGGGGAGAGGGAGAGGGGAAAAGGGTCGGGGGGACTCCCCTGCTTACCCTAGACGCCATGGGAACGTCGGAGAGGGAGGAGGAGGTCCGTGGCGGCCGGAATCCGTCGCCGGAGTCCGTCGGGGTCGGAGAAGGGAACGGGATGGCGCGGCCACCACAGGTCATTTCGGCACGATTCATTTGGCAGAGAGCATCACCACGACGAGGCGGAGAGGTAGGTCCACTCGGCTGCCGGCGGCGAGCACGGCAACTGCCGATTCGACGGCGGCCATTTTTCGGCTAGGGTTAGGTTTGGAGTTTTTCTTTTTTTTTTTAGAGAGAGAGAGGGTAGCTCGAGGGAGAGAGAGAGAGGGGGGCAGGTAGAGACCACAGAGGGGTTTTTATCATCTAGTTTGCTTCCAATCGAAGCTATGGAAGCATGGGCTTCCATGCCCTCCATTGCATCATCTACAGGAAGAAGAAGGACATGTGTGACTCAGCTTACATTTAAGTCCCTGGACAATTACAAGTAGGTCCCTGTACTCTCTGAAAATGGATGTTTTTCCTAAGCAAACAAAGTCATAATTTGAAATCCCTTTGCCCAAAATTCTTACTAGTTAAGATACACAACATATATGAAAATTGGCTCAAATGAATAAACTTGATAATTCAAAGTTGTTCAAATTTGAATTCTTACATAAATGGACATTGAATTTATTAACCTACTTAGGAGCTTCCAAAAATGATAATTTTTGGCACACATTCCTTATTTGATGTGTTCCTTATGTGGTAGAAAATTCAAGCCATTTTGAGTTACTTCATAGAACAAACTTGTTCAAATTTCAAAAAGGTGCTGTCAAGAAAACAAGGGTTTTTGGCAACTTAAATTATTCAAAAACTTGTGCCCTTTTGGTTTTCATCCTTATTTATGTTATAGAGCATGTGGTATTTATTTCATGGCATTTGGAAAAAGTTTGTAGAACAAACTTGTTCAAAATCCCAAATGTTGCTGTGGAAAAAAACCATGTTTTCAGGACTTTAATGGATTCAATTTTTGGTCTCCTCTTGTGTGTGTTCCTTATTTGATATAAGGAAGCAATGGTATGAATTTCAAATCATTTGAGGAAAGTTTCCAATAGTAACTTGTTTTAGTTTTCTGTTTCTGGAAATATTGGAATTTCTATTTAATAAAGCACTTGGCTTTTCTTTAGCAATGCTTTGCCAAAATATTTATGTGACTAGAGATAGCAAGTCAATGCTCTCCAATACCTTTGTTTTTAATCTTGCAAGGTTGGAAAAACATTTGATAATATTTTGGTGAAGCATTTAAGAATGCCTCTTTTCCTGATAATCTTTTTAGGGAAATTTATTAAGTGTTTCCTCTTTCTTAATTTAGGTCTTGGAATAATATTCAACAAGTATGAGATTCATAAGATGTTTTTGGAAAACTCTTTGATCAATATTTACTTTAGAAAATATTGCCAAGGTCATTGGAACAATATGTTGAATATTTTGTTTTCAATTTCTTAGCCATGTAAGATTATATAATTTGTTTGTTTAGTTGCTCTCAAACAAATACAACCAAAGTTTAATTGTCACAATCAAAGTTTAATTATCAAGCAATTAGCAAAACAACTGTGTTAACAGGTATTCCAAAATTGGGATGTGACAGGTCTTCCCCCCTTAAAAAGAATCTCGTCCCCGAGATTCACAAGCGAGGACTAAGGGAGGGCCAACAAACAGAATGTTAGTGTTGGAGTGCAGGTGCTTCCCCCCTTTGACTTTTCTTGGGAGGTGGGGTACATCCCTAAATTAGCAAATTTACTTTAAAAATTACACCAGCACTATGATAGGTCCAAAACTTTTGTTTCCTATTTTGAACAAAAATTAAGGTTAGTGCAGAACTACCTGGAAACGTACCGTCAATTTTTACATGAGTTCCTAGCTATATCCACATATTACATACCACATATGTAGTGGTATACCACTCTCATAACAAGGTATATAATAAGCTAAAAATATAGCTTGTGGGTGCAAAGGTTAGGTTGCTAAGGTAAAATAAACAGACAGAATAATACACATGGCAGTGGTTATTACCCACCACAAGCAACTATCACTTAATATGTTCATGATTTTAGTTGAATGTTTTACTTTCATAAGATACTTTTAAGCACAATCATAACACAAGCATAAACTCATGCTAAGGTAAAACATTTAAACAACATCCAATAAGCAAGCAAACAACACCACAGATGAATAGACTATTTATTCACTAGGTTATTGTTTATTAGAGGTTTTGGAAACCATCAATCATGAACAATTAGCAACAACCAGTAGCTAAAAACAAATGAATACAATCATAAAGTTACTCTAAAACACCATCTTCACACAAGATTATACTCCTATTACACAGGCATAACCAAAACAAGACTGCACAACTAACACACTAGTGTGAAAAATCTACACCAGCATGCTATAAGAGATAATCATATCCTATAACCATAGAACATGAAACTAAATAATTCATGGCATTATAACAGAAGTAATAACTTCCTAAACATGCTATATCAACACATATACCCATAAAAATAAAAAGAGGGTAATACTAGAGCAAAAAACACCATTTTCTAGTGGTGAAACTAGTTTCACTCTAGAGAAGCAAACAATGCCATCATGATGTTTAAACTTAAACAAGCAAGTCATGAATATAAGTGTACCTAAATAACAGTACACAAAACTTACTCATGTTAGTAAGCACAAACATCAAAACAATCTCATGATACAACTATTAAACATGCATAAATTAATTCTAGCAATTTATGTTTTTCTTAAACAATTACTAGCCAACAAGCAAGGTATAATTCACACAACCAGTAGCTATGCAATCAATGAAAAGTTATCTAAACCTCTTCAAAAATTCATACACTCAATTTAAAATCATTCACAAACAATCTACCAATCAAGGGGAATTTATTTTATTTGTGAACAATTTAATTTGAGCACACGATAGTGAAACATTTCTTAACATGATACCCCTAAGGAATATTATGCTAACAAAAGGATCACACCTAAACATATTAGTATTTACTAATAAGAAATAAACTTCTCACTTGCATAAGTGAAATAAACAATTATATTTTCCATGGTGGAAAATAGAAATCAATCACATAATGAAACATGCTATTTTCACACATGGGTATGGTTGGGGATTTTCATCCTCAAGACAAAATACAATGGGACCAGTGGGCTATGGCCTACTAATACCAAGTAAAAATAGGTACTAAGCCTCTGATTACTCATGAAAAACTTTGCATACAAGATAAAAATATAAGGCTATTTAATCTAGTGAAGCAATACTAGTGCATACTGATAGTAATGCTTACACATGCTTTATTATTAAGAGACATGCAAGCTAATAGAAGTACAAGCATCAAAATAACAGTACCTAAATGGTACTGGACTCAAAGAAAACATAGCACAAAATTTATCAAAGCATTCACACAAAGATCTAGCTTTCACAATAATTCCAAATAATAAAAAACTGGAAAAAAAACAAATGTTACTCATGATTTGCTATAAGATCACATGCAAGTTAATGAAGATAACATCATATAAATAACAGTACCAAAATGGTACTGGATCTATCATAACCATAACAAAAATCTAGGTACAACAAATCTATAAGGATTTGCCCACTCAACAATCTCAATAATAAAACTGGAAGGTAACAAATGCTATTTCATTTTTATTCGAGTTTCCAATCATGCACACACTTTCTAGGGTAGATTTATTGTAAGAGATCAACATAATAACAAGTCCTAACAACTCCATATAAGTTAGGAAGCAAGATTGAATAAAACACAAATTTATTTCAATCAAGAGCACACAAAGAAACAAACACCGGAAAACTGCTGTTTTCTAGATCTATCATATCCATTCCATCGTTTACTTTATTTCTAAACCCTCAATTTCATAGTACTACAACGTCTACCAAGTTTTGATTTCCAAAGTAGATACACACGATATCCTATTGACTAGTAAACGAATAGGTCATCATCTTATTTTCTCGTGACTTCTCCTTTTTACCAACTCGATTAAAAGGTGTCGTAAGTCACTTAATTTCTTGGTTTAGAAAGAGTTGTCAATAGTTTGCATGCTTTGGTTAGGTGTCAACCTAAGATTAGGCAAAGAATGTTAGTCTTGTTAGCTTTCTATTTAATAATGTTTGTCCGACAAGATACGACTAGCGTCATCGTCGAATATTGAATTGTGCTCTTTTGATTGGCTTTCTGAGGGGGTTGCGCATCATGGCATGTGAAGACTTCTTTCGCACCTTTCTCCAGAGGAGGGAGGTATATAACTTTTAAAAGGGGATCTCTTTAGTTTGGTCTTTTTAAAAGGGGACATAAAAAAAGTGCGACATTTAGTCAACAGGGTAAAAAGAGTCTTTTGCACACACACAAACATAGAGGTTTTGGTCAGTATTGGTTGGTTCATTCACGCCTTTTCTTCTTTGAGGGTTGTCGTTGTTGGAGCTTTATCTGTTGAAGTGCATCACTGGTATCAACGCTATCAGTTCGTGTGGCTTGATGGTCCTCTATTATTAGGTCCAATGGTGCTTTCATTAATGGTGGTGGTTCACGACGGGTGGCATTTCGAAGCGAAAACAAATATAAGTCTAAGCAACAAATTCTTGTTTTTGAATACTATACAAACATTTTTGCTTGCAAAAATTTAACACGAGGCGATTCAAAAACAACAGCGGGGCAATCACAAATTTGCAAAACTTGAGCACTCCGCAAACATATAGAAGCCTAGATGAATCAAAATCTACACCACACAATAGCACAAAGTCCTACGGACACACATAAGCAAGCCATAACACGCAAGCAAGGCTCCATTGGAGCTACGTCGGGGGAGACGACTCATGGGGTAATCGCTAAATTACTCCAAACTAGACTGGTCCAAAAGTCCTAGAAGTGGCTGAAGAACTATATCTACTTCTGACCATCATCACTGTAGAGCTAGGCAATTATTTTGGTCTTCTCGGTACATCGGCAAGTATAAAAGTTTTTGTATGGAAACAAGATAATAGGAGTAAAGTTTTGATAAAACTTTATGCAACAATCTGTTTTTGAAACCCCAACTATTTTCTGAACAGAAAACCTCAAAGACGAGAGATGTTTCAAAAACAGAGCGGAGCAGTTGCAAACAAGAAATAAACTCTTAACCGAGAGAGATACTAACTCTGTAAGGCCCGCCCTTCGAACCACTGTTCAAGGACGCCCTTGATATGCATTTAGAATCTTTTGAAAAGATAAGAAGGAGGGGAAAATATACTAAAATTCCCTTAGATAAAAATAATGTAGATAGTAAATAGGTTTTTACTCCAAAATACTTTTCTTTCCTATCTGACGTCCATGCTAACTAAGGTCTCCTAAGGTCAGGATGGCTCTGATACCAACTCTGTAAGGACCCCAGACCGGCAGTCTGAAACCCTACGTATGCATACATTCACGATCCCAGAAAGATCAGTCGTGAACAACATACAAAGTTGGCACACAGAAATACATCATCCATTACACGAATACATAAAGGTATTACATAAAAGATCACATGATCAAGTTTAACACAGCTGCCACCGAGGGCGGCAACTCAACAAACACAGCGGAAGACAAATAAAACACAACGTAGTTGAGCCCAAGTCACGCCTTAACCTACAAGCTGCTGACCCGGAGACGATCCTAGTTCGCAAAGCCGTCAACTCCGTACTTCTCTTCATAGATCTCCTTCGGAGACTCCTTCTCCAAATCTGATAAGTAGATACCAGGGGCGAAACCATAATGAGTACATTTGAATGTACTCAGCAAGACATCCATCATGTCACTTACCAACATGCAAGTATGCTTATATGGTGGAATAGGTAGGCTATAAATAGGGTTCACTACCAATGGTGTTCATATATGATGACACCACAGTTGCAGTCAGGTTAATCTGTATCTTCGTTGAAGAAGATACTTCAGAAGAAAATAAAATACTATAGTTTTATTTCTCTTGTAGATATCACATGTACAAGAGGTTTTGTAAAGTTTTGTTAAAGAAAATTTTCTCTTTGCAAAACTTCTTGGAATCAGTTTCCAGAATTCTTGCTTAGAGTAGAAAAGGTTTTCTTTGCAAAACATTTTGTTTTGTATAACATCATCTGGCTTTTCATCATCGACGATACCTCCACGGTATAAGTTTCCATTCCTTTCCGAACTTCACAAGTTCAACACTTCCTTTCCAAAATCCCCTTTTCAAAAACTTCCTTTTTGAAAACATTGACACAATGCTAGCTACATGGCCATTCAACTATCCATATCCGAGGACGCGGCTTCTTCGAAAAAGTTGTACTCTGCAGAGGTGTACACATCCACCAGATCCAGTACACCTCCCGTGAACAATCACGGACTGTAACAACAGTATGTAAACATCAGGTATATGATCATAACCATCCACTATGTTCAAGCTAGTATATGCCTATCTCTCGATTGAGGTTGTTCTCCCCGGCATCAAGTCCCACCCTGCCTAGCCAGGAGCCTCAATGAATGCATCCGGAGGGAAAATTAATCCCACACTTTATATGCCTCAACATTGGGAGTTTTGACGACATTCGGTTCGAGGGTACGACGCCCCTTATAGCAAGTGAGATAGCACACACTAATAAGAACAAACTTCAAGTTAAGCCCCGTGCCCATGTTGGGGTAGGGTGGCAGTACGGTAAAGGTTGTCCGGCGAAGACTAGGTTATGTGTCATTTTTGAAAAACACCACTTTCTCAAAAATGACCACTTCCACATTCCTCCGGAGAACAAGGATCCGCCTTTTCTCCGGGTTTTTCCGTAAAGCCTTTGTTTTGTAGAATCACAATTTTCGGGTGTCCACTTAGGGACTAGTATATTTGATGGTAATAAATACCATAAGGTGGCCTATGGGCTTGGTATTACCAAGTTTAACTACTGGCATGATAGTAACCTATAATATAGTATAGTAGTAATTTCCACCTCAAAAATAGTTTTGATAATCAAGTTTTTGGTAAAACTTCAGAAGTAAAACATGCATGATATTTAATGGTAAGTATTGTATCAGCAAGCAATCAGGATGGCTTGCCTGGTATCTCTTTGTGTCCATGGTTGTTGGAGTGACTGGAACTTGAAACAGAGCTTCCCGACACTTCCTTCCTCTTCGTTTTCTAACGTCGTAAAAAGAGAATAAAGGACACACATTCAGAACCAAACAAGACAAACAAGGCTACAAGTAATACATACAGCAAGCAATCAAGAAGTACCACCCAAGTTCTCAATTTTTCCCTTAAGAAAAATTGGCATAAAAACTATAGTTGAAAAGTCTGCTTTTTTCCTAGTGTTTATGTGTGGCCAATTCAATGATTTTTAGTTAAGAACACCATGGACCAGTGGGGTAGAGCACATGTTACTAGACAGTAGGGTGTCACATAAAACACATTTTTATGTCTAAAAACTCTCCCAACAATCTCTATGGCTAGCACATATAATTTGCTAAAATACTCAAGTGGTGAAAAAGGCTCATGACAACAAGTCAAGCCTATTTTCCACCATGATGCAAAAGTACCAGTGGGTGTTCCACTAGCAAAAATGCTCACCCAGAGGTTAATAAGCCTCTGGTCACTTTTATAAAAGTGCTCCAAACAAACAATCTAGCATCCAAAAACTCCTACTCATACTAGTAGAAAATTTAGGAAAAATACTAGACTAGTTTAGGCTACACTAGTTAATTTTATGCACAAGTGTGCAAGCTAGCAGAGGCAAAATACCCCTCTAACCAGTACCATAATTGCTACTGGATTCCACAAAATAACATAAAAAGCATAGCTAGGAAACAAGGAAAAACTATGCTTAAAATGCTACACATGTGAGGAGATTAATTCCTAGTCATCCAAGTGTTACTCATGCTTTTATGCTACTTAAGAGGAAACCTATCAGAGGTTAAAACCCTAAGATAATAATGCCACAAGGACATTCCATCCTCTGGTTTCCACACCAAAGATTCATAGTTTTCCCTAGGGTAAAACAAGACAAAAAGCATACATGAATATCCTAGTATGAAATTTAGACTTTAAGCATTGCTATTTAAATCTATTTCAAACACAAGCACCAAGTATCTAGAGGTGCTATAACCAAAATAACAGTACCTAAATGGTACTGGTTTCATGAGAATTAATCTAGCAATAAGCCTAAAAAGCATTTAAAGATCTACTCAAAACATATATAAAAGAAACACATCTAGTGTGGGGGAAATAATGTTTCCACCAAAAATGCAATGAAACCAGTGGGTGTTCCACTAGAATATCAAAGCATTAAGAGGTCACAAAGCCTCTGGTCATACTTTACAAAAATTAACAAAATGCTAAACTAGCTTCTAGTGCAATAACCATACTAGCAGAAAATAATAGGGTTCTTAAATAAGCAAGGCACTGCTACTCATGTTATTGTTTTCACACAAGTGAAAACTTTAGGGGTCAAGTACTCATAACAAACTTATCAAAATGCTACTGGACCTATGGATACAATCCAAAAATATGTGGTCACAAAACCACAAATGATTATGTCAAAATTCCACACATGAGGGAATTTTTCCATAACCATTCTCATAGTCATGACAAAGCTATTCATGCTTTTCTACCAACTCAAATGCAAGCTAGCAGAGGTGATTAACAACAAAATATAAGTATCAAAAGGGTGCTGTATCCAATATTCTCAACACAACAATCCAAGTGTTTGCACATAATTTATCACTCACAAATACTATGAAAAATATTAACTAGAGATAAAACATATGTTAATAACAAAAATTCTATTTCTTCTCCACTCAAGTCCACACAATCTAACATGCTAAAATAGCTAAGTAAACCTTATAAAACAAGTTCACACAACTTATACATGCTAGAAAACAATATTGTAACACAAAAATATAATCACAACAATTAATTAGCTAAAATGCCAAAATGGCAGAAACATGCAAAACAAAGATCTGTCCACCAAATTTTCTAGGATGCTCTAAAAATTAAAACCTTCTAGGTTTGGATACCCCTAAACATATACAAGACCATCCAGTTGAGTTTGCATCCAAATTCATCTTTAATTAATTGATAAAAATCACCAAAGTGCTCTCTGGTGTTTTACCAAATTGCATTCCATTTCAAAAATACAATGAATTTGGAAACGAGTTTAAAGGCTCCTGTTAGGAAATTTCAAGGGCTTTCCAATGCAATTGGCCTCACTTCATTCTGAGTTGTAAAATAAAAATGGTGCTCCTTTTGGTGTTTCTGGTACCTGTTGCCAAATCATTTTTCATTTTAAAACTATCCATCCAAATGTAGATCTACAACTTGGAGATGGTTTAGAATTAGTTGAGGTACCACTGTAAATTTTAGTTTGGTCAAATTCATATTTTAAGTTGCCTTTTAGGTCCAAAAGTAAACAAGGCACATTCTGTAAAAAAAATAAAAGGAAAAAGAACATGTCACGGGCCAGATCTGCTACTGGGCCGGCCAGATCTAGTGGCACCGCGGGTGGATCTAGCCGCTGGTCGCTGACTCGCGGGCCAGGCGCCACGCGGGCAGCCACGCAGGCGAGCGCGGCCCCACCAGCGGGTTTGACCTCTCTCCCGCGCGGTCAAGCACGCGCTGACGCGAGCGTGACGCCAGGACGGCGTCACTCGCCGGCGGGACGGCTCCGGCGAGGCCACAATCCGATGATTTCGATCCCCATTTCGCGATTCAAATGTATACGCACGTAGCCCTCGATGCGGGGAGGCGAATGAGCTAGGTCTCGTTTCCTGGGACGTCGCCGGAGAGCGGCGGCAACGGTGGCGCACGTCGGCCGTGACGCGAGCAAGGCGCGGCGAAGAAATAGGGGGAGAGGGAGAGGGGAAAAGGGTCGGGGGGACTCCCCTGCTTACCCTAGATGCCATGGGAACGTCGGAGAGGGAGGAGGAGGTCCGTGGCGGCCGGAATCCGTCGCCGGAGTCCGTCGGGGTCGGAGAAGGGAACGGGATGGCGCGGCCACCACAGGTCATTTCGGCACGATTCATTTGGCAGAGAGCATCACCACGACGAGGCGGAGAGGTAGGTCCACTCGGCTGCCGGCGGCGAGCACGGCAACTGCCGATTCGACGGCGGCCATTTTTCGGCTAGGGTTAGGTTTGGAGTTTTTTTTTTTTTTTAGAGAGAGAGAGGGTAGCTCGAGGGAGAGAGAGAGAGGGGGGCAGGTAGAGACCACAGAGGGGTTTTTATCATCTAGTTTGCTTCCAATCGAAGCTATGGAAGCATGGGCTTCCATGCCCTCCATTGCATCATCTATAGGAAGAAGAAGGACATGTGTGACTCAGCTTACATTTAAGTCCCTGGACAATTACAAGTAGGTCCCTGTACTCTCTGAAAATGGATGTTTTTCCTAAGCAAACAAAGTCATAATTTGAAATCCCTTTTCCCAAAATTCTTACTAGTTAAGATACACAACATATATGAAAATTGGCTCAAATGAATAAACTTGATAATTCAAAGTTGTTCAAATTTGAATTCTTACATAAATGGACATTGAATTTATTAACCTACTTAGGAGCTTCCAAAAATGATAATTTTTGGCACACATTCCTTATTTGATGTGTTCCTTATGTGGTAGAAAATTCAAGCCATTTTGAGTTACTTCATAGAACAAACTTGTTCAAATTTCAAAAAGGTGCTGTCAAGAAAACAGGGGTTTTTGGCAACTTAAATTATTCAAAAACTTGTGCCCTTTTGGTTTTCATCCTTATTTATGTTATAGAGCATGTGGTATTTATTTCATGGCATTTGCAAAAAGTTTGTAGAACAAACTTGTTCAAAATCCCAAATGTTGCTGTGGAGAAAAACCATGTTTTCAGGACTTTAATGGATTCAATTTTTGGTCTCCTCTTGTGTGTGTTCCTTATTTGATATAAGGAAGCAATGGTATGAATTTCAAATCATTTGAGGAAAGTTTCCAATAGTAACTTGTTTTAGTTTTCTGTTTCTGGAAATATTGGAATTTCTATTTAATAAAGCACTTGGCTTTTCTTTAGCAATGCTTTGCCAAAATATTTATGTGACTAGAGATAGCAAGTCAATGCTCTCCAATACCTTTGTTTTTAATCTTGCAAGGTTGGAAAAACATTTGATAATATTTTGGTGAAGCATTTAAGAATGCCTCTTTTCCTGATAATCTTTTTAGGGAAATTTATTAAGTGTTTCCTCTTTCTTAATTTAGGTCTTGGAATAATATTCAACAAGTATGAGATTCATAAGATGTTTTTGGAAAACTCTTTGATCAATATTTACTTTAAAAAATATTGCCAAGGTCATTGGAACAATATGTTGAATATTTTGTTTTCAATTTCTTAGCCATGTAAGATTATATAATTTGTTTGTTTAGTTGCTCTCAAACAAATACAACCAAAGTTTAATTGTCACAATCAAAGTTTAATTATCAAGCAATTAGCAAAACAACTGTGTTAACAGGTATTCCAAAATTGGGATGTGACAGACTACTTCCACTACTTCCTCCACGTCCCGAAGTTTCCGGCGCCGAACCCGAAGATCCTCTCCACACGTGCGAACCCAAACCCTTATATATTTATGCCCTATATTCTATAACATATCAACTATATTTAAAATGTCATCGCATCATGTTTGCATTGCATCTTGTGGGTTTCGGGGGATAGTAATGTCACCTAATAAGTGAATATGGAATGAGTTGGGATAATTAAATATTGTCCCGGTTCCATTTAAATTGTGTAGCTCATCTATATTATTGCCCCCCATGTTAAACAACATTTAATCTTGATGGGTAAATAAATAACGTGAACCTCCTAAATTAAATGTTGGGCTTCCGGCTCAATTTAAATTGATTTAATTGCATAAATCATAACTAATTCATTTTAACTCCAAATTTGAAAAGTAAAATATGTTTTCCAATCAAAATTCTCTAAACTTTGCAAATATCAATTTTGTTTTCTGTTTCAAATAAATTAAATTGCAGAGAACAACTATTTCTTAATTAATGCATTTAAAATTGCTAATTTGATAACTTGCTCATTTTAATTCCAAATCCAACAAATAAAATATGTTTTCATACCAGAAAAATGCACTTAATCTGTTCATGCCATCCATGTTCATGATTGCACCTTGCATGTTGCATTTGTAGTAGTGTTATGTATGTTCACCTAATAAATAAATATGGAATGTGTTGGGGTATTTAATTCAATTGTTGCCCTATTCCATTTAATATTGAATACATCACTCCTTCCTTGTTTACATCTGTTAATCAACATTTAACATTGTTGGTTAGCTAAACAACTTGAACCAATTCCTATTTCTCCAGACTCCGGTTCCGATTAAATTGCTTAAGTTGTTTCCCCTGTTGCATCTTGCCATGCCATGCATATAAAATAGGATCATGCTGGATCTTTTGCCGTAGTAGTAATTGTTGCATCCGGTGTTTGTTCGAGGTTCATTGCTTCTTCCCGGATAGGACGTTGAGATGATGTGAGCAACGACAAGTTATGTGGATGTACCTCTACTTGCTGGATTCCAGGCAAGTATACTCACTTGCTGCCAAATGACTGCCTTTCATCACTTGTTACCGATTCTTTCCGTTGTTCTTATTCCAGCCTGTTGATGCGATGCTCGTGTCTCGATCCTATTATATGTTTACCTTGCAGCCATGATATAGCCTTTTCCTTCCACTTCCTATTAACTGTTGTTTGTTTACCTTGTTGGCCCTCGTGTCGTAGTTGCATGCTTAGTGTTGTTTGCGCTCAAGTCTTGTTGTTCCTTTCGTATCACCTGTTTAGTTGATAGTTGGGTTTCAATTCAAATCAACAACCTGATAATGTTTTGGGTAATAATAATTTGATGATAAGGCACCGGCAGGAGGCCCGGCGTGGTTTTGAAGCCTGCTAGTGTCGACCCTAATTAGGAAAAGGGTCTTGTCTACTGATCCATGATGAGCGCACTAACCGCATGTGGGAAGCGAGTATGGGCGCCCCCCTCAACTTGATTCGATTCACATCTCGTCCAAATCGCCACACTTAGTTCGGTCTTTCCATTTGATGCATGCATATGCAGGTGCGAACCCGAGGCCAGGGTGGAACTTTTTTAGTCGGCATTTAGGGCGGCGTGGTCTTCCAGTGCTATGAGGGTACCCCTTTTCTTCGTGGGGGCTCGATTAGCCGCGCACGCACATCACGTGGTTCTTTGGGCTTGATGCGAAGCAGAGTTGGGTTGTGTTGAGTACCTCGCTTGGTGGGTTGATCCCCCGTCTGGCGGGATATTCTTACGTGTACGGCCAAATTGGTGCACCCCTGCAGGGTTAAATCTTCTCGAGAAGCCGTGTTTTCCGCGGTTATGGTTAACTTGGTGAAAGTACTGTCTAACAAGTACTCAGAACAACTTACACCTAACTAATGATAACTTGACTAGTAATAGTCTTATTGACACAACAACTTGATCCATCCTTAATCCAACAGTGTGAGTTATCCTTGGGTTGCTTCCTTAGTAGGGGGTAACATTGGATGGGTTTGTTTGGTGAGTAGTTGTAGTTGGTTACGATACGCTATCTTATCCCCCTCTTTTAGCCGGATGTTGTAGTGAGTCCCTGTAGTTGGTTAGTGCAGCCCGCTGCCGCTTATTTGCAATAATCCCTTCCTTTCCGTTGATCCCAAAGTATTTGTATCTTGTGATGACTGGCTACGCCGGTATCTTGTGAGTATGGTTTATCCACTTGCCAGTACTTAACCGTACTGACCCACGAATCCTTTTTCGTGGCTGCATATTCAATATTGCAGTCAACAGGTTTGAAGTCTGACGACGTTAGCTTGGGAATCCCTCCGGCTTGGCCTGGGAGGGATTGGACGCTCTCGGTTATCTTCAGGACTCTTAGTCCAATTTGTATCTTGTCCGTAGCCGGACGTTATGTTGTTTCTTTCGCTGCTATTTGGATCTTTGTGTTGTATCAGTTGTATCCCTGACTCGTTTGAGTCATCTTGTATATATCTTTTCTGTTGTTGTTGTGGATTATTCGTGAACTATTGTAATGTTATCACAAGTGGCAACCTGGAATCGGTTATTATGTGGATTTTGGCGGGAATGCTGAAATCTGCATAGTGCCCGATCTCGGGGCGTCACAGTTCTAGAGCCAGGCGAGCCGCGGCCGGGTCTGCGGTGCACGGACCAGCAGCAGCGCCACGACCAGCCGTACCCCCCGCAGGATCGCAAGTTTCCCGGGTGAGGCCAGTACCGACTAATCTCGCTGGGCCCAAGTGTCTGTCGGATAACATCAGGGCTGAGCCTTACCCGGATAAATTCAAGGAACCGGGTAAAGTAGTGAATTATGAGCCGACTATGGATCCAGAAACATGGTTGAGCAGTTATGAGATGGCTATGTCGATTCGCAACGCATCTGAAAATCTTCAAGCCAAGTTCATGTACTTAATGATGTCAGAAGGAGCAGCAAAGTTGTGGTTCAACAATTTACCTGAAGGATCTATCAAATCTTGTGAATTGAAAACTGCGTTTATCAAGCACTTTCACGGAACATGCAGGAAGTTGTTCACTATCGACGATCTAGAACGGTGTGTGCAAAAGAAGGGAGAATCGGCGCGCAGCTGGGTGCGCCGGGTTATGGAGATACTCCACTCATCCACGGACATTCAGCCAAAGGATGCGTTGCAAGCTATGGCAAAGACGTGCAAGTATACGCCTTTAGTGCAAAAGCTAACTCGCATGAAATCTAGTCGGAATGCTTCAGAGGTTACGATGGGAGAGCTAATGGATGCGTGCAACAAACACGCTGCTACGGATACCACGGAAGAGGATGTTGATGACAAGAAAGCAAAAGCAAACACGGGTAATAATGGAAGAACCGGCAATGGATCTGCGCAGGGCAACCATGGAGGAAATAACGGAAACAACCAGATTAAACGCCCGTTTGAGGGGAGTTCCGAGTTTGTCGGCAACACAGAAGCCGGGTGTTCGAGACCCAGAGCAGAAGGAAATTTCAATGGAGCAAACCATAATGGAGGAAACTATCAAGGGCCACCAAGGCCGGGTAACAACTGGGATATCTTCAGAATGGCGTGCCCAAAACACAGCAGGAATGGAAGGCCGGCTAACCACTCATTGGAGCAGTGTGTGGATTTGCAGAGATGGAAGAACGAGGAAGTAAACAAGGCTATGCGAGGTGCAGGCCGGGGAGGAGGACCGGGTCCGGGTGGAAACCCGGGCAACGGCCCACCCCCAGCAGGCAACCCGGGAGTTGGAAATCCGGGTAATAACCATGGAGGAGCTGGAGGTTTCCAAGCCAACCCCAAGCAATTGGGCCAGTACCGCGTTCACACTACAGGAACTTCTAACAAGGATAGAAAGACACTAATAAAGGCAGTAAACTCGGTCTCCTCGGCTGTCCCGAGATACCTGAGGTGGTCAGAGCAAGATGTAACATGGAGCAGAAGAGATCACCCGGAAAGGATAGAACATACGGGAGTCCTAGCATTGGTGGTTGCGCCACAGGTTAACGGTTATGAGCTGAAAAAGGTCTTAATGGATGGCGGAAGCAGCATCAACATCCTATATTGGGAAACTTTCTTACGTATGGGTCTCAAGGAGTCTCAGCTACAGAAAAGTTCAACAGTTTTTCACGGGATTGTGCCGGGTCACTCGGCGTGCCCTGAAGGAAAGATTACCTTGGAGGTTGCTTTTGGAGAATCAAAGGATAATTTCCGGGTGGAGTGGCTCACGTTCGAAGTGGTAAAGTTGCGCAGCCCTTATCACGCGCTATTTGGAAGGCCGGCTTACGCCAAGTTCATGGCCAGGCCGTGTTACGTGTACCTACAGCTAAAAATCCCGGGTCCTAAGCAGACCATCACCATACATGGGAGCCGGGATATAGCGGCTGAGTGCGACGAAGGAGACGCGGCAATGGCAGAACAAGCCTGTAGAAAGGAGGAGCTCAAATACTACCGGTCTCAAGTAGACCCGGATGACAGGACAACGCTGAAGAGGCTAAACACTGAGGATGAGAGAGCAAAATTCAAAGCAGCACAAGATACCAAGATGGTGGCCTTTGTCGAAGGTGATCCCTCTAAGCAATTTGCTATAGGATCTAACTTGGACAATGAGCAGGAAAAAGCACTTGTGGAGTTTATTCGTTCGAATCAGGATGTGTTTGCTTGGACGCCTAGCGATATGCCGGGTATCCCCACAGAGTTGGCAGAGCACAGCTTGCACGTTGACCCCAAGTCCAGGCCTGTGAAGCAGGGCCTGAGAAAAATGAATGAGGAAAGAAGAAGAGCTATAGGAGAAGAAATTGCTCGGCTGTTGACAGTCGGCTTTATCATGGAAGTATTTCACCCGGATTGGTTGGCAAATCAGGTTCTCGTGATGAAAAAGACTAACGAGTGGAGGATGTGCATTCATTATACGAGTCTCAACAAGCATTGCCCAAAGGATCCGTTTGCACTTCCAAGGATATATCAGATCATAGACGCAGTGGCTGGAAGTGACCTATTATGTTTCCTGGATGCATATTCCGGGTATCATCAGATCAAGCTCAAGAAGGAAGACTGGGAGAAAACGTCGTTCATAACCCCTTTTGGGGCCTTTTGTTACAAGACCATGACTTTTGGATTGAAGAACGCTTGCGCAACTTATCAACGGTGTATTCAGAAGTGCTTTGAGGACCAAATCGGACGCAACGTTCATGCTTATGTGGATGATGTGGTGATCAAGACCAGAAAAGCAGAGACATTTATAGATGATCTGAAGGAAACATTCAAGAACCTGAGGAGATATGTCGCACCCTGGGTTTCTAGAGGATACTCCTCGCACGAACTGGAAGTCAGGTGCTTGGATTATGGGGCATAACTGCTCCCACGTCCCAGCTTCCTGGTAGGCCTGCGCTTATGCGCGACAACACAAGCCCTGCTTCCACCGTCGAAGTAAACTATCCGCTAGGAACCTGAAGGCACTACTGTCGACGTACTTCATAATCAAACACGCACGGTACGTCAACAGTTTGGTACGAATGATAACACAGAATGTCTCTAAGACACAAAAGAATGAAATAAGGGCAACTGGCCTTCACTAAGGCAGAAAATATCGAATACAGTCATCCAGAGGACACATGTCCCAACATATCATCCATTACAACAGCGGAAGCAATCAAAGGGGTCTGAGTACAGACAAATCCATGGCTTAAGAAGCCTGAGAACATAAAGGAAAACGAAGCCCATCCACGAAGGTCTGGATCCTGCCCTGGTCCAGCTAACTACTCGTCTGCAGCGTCATCGAACTCCACAAAGTAGCCATCCTGGGAAGCATCGTAGTCGTAGTAGTACTCTGCGTAAACCACAGCCCCAACGGGGTCAGTACATCCAAGTACTGGCAAGCAAGACTCACATTTCATCAAGGAGTTACCCGTCAACACAAGCATAGATGCTTGGGATCAACGGAAGAAGGGGTGATATAAAAGTTGCTGCTGGCTGCTCTAACCAACTACAGAATATAACTACAAGTTCCGGCTAACAGACAAGATAAGATCGAGGATTGTAACTAACTGAAAGATAACTCCAACCAAAACCCATCCTGGATCTCGCCCCTTATCCAAAGAAGCAATCCGAGGATAACTCACACAGTTATGATAAGGTGAATCAAATTATTGTGTGAATAACCTATTACTAGTCATGTTATTAATCATTGGGTGAAACATGATTGATCATTATGTTGAAGTTGTCCTGAGTACTTGTTAGCCAGTACTTTCACCAAGTAATCCATAACCGCGGAAAACACGGCTTCTCGAGAAGATTATCCCTGCAGGGTTGCACCAATTTGGCCGTACACTCATGAATATCCCGCCAGATGGGATGCCTCCCACCAAGCGGGGCACTCAACACAACCGACCATTCCTCGCATCAAGCCCAAAGAACCTTGGGCGCACGGCTAATCAAGCCCAGAAGAAAATGGACCATCATAGCACTCTAAGACCGTGTCCCCCTATATGCCGACTACGAAAGTTCCACCCTGCGCTGGGCTCGCAAAAACATGCATGCGGCAAATGGAAAACACGAACTAAATGAGGCGATTTGGACGAGATGCGAATCAGGTCAAGTTGAGGGGGGCGCCCATACTCGCTTCCCAAATGCGGGTAGTGCGCTCATCATGGATCCGTAGACAAGACCCTTTTCCTATTAGGGTCGACACTAGCAGGCTCCAAAACCACTCATGGGCCTCCTGCCGGTGCCTTATCATCAAGTTATTATTATTACCATTAGCAATTAACAGGATTGATTGATTAATAACGAGCCCCGGTACAGGATAATAAGATAGCAACAGTAGTAACCGACAACAGACTCGAGTAAAAGCAACCCTAAGCATGCTAGATAATACTAAGGCACAAGCAAAGGCTATGGGTATGGAGGTGGTGGCAATATCATGGCTCAAGGTATCATGTGATGGGTTCGGAGAACAAGCAACGATACATAGGGCTAGCCATAGTAGACAAAAGGACAGTATCGACAACAAGTGTGGAAAGGAAACTCGATGATTCATGTGAGTGATAACTTGCCTGGCAGCTCAGTATCGTACTGGGCTAGGTCCTGAGAAGTGGTGTCGTAAGGATCGTCGGTCTCAACGTAGTCGTCGTCTAACCGAGAAGAAGCAAACAAACAAAACAGGTATGTAAACAAACATTGACATGGCATTGTGCACAATCAACTATGATGCATGACAATTTAATAGATGCAACAAAATAACCTATTTGATATGATAACACAATTTAAATGGACTGATATGCAACTGTGAGTTGCATATGACAAGCCCATGGAATTTGGTTAGTTTATTTGTTTTCCAACTAATCAACAGATGATAATGGATTAGCATGATGCATGCAAAAGGAAAACAGCAAAATAACAATATTAGAACCAAATTACAATAGGTTGTAGCAATTTAAAAGGTTGTTATTAATTTTGGAAAATTTTTGGGTGCATTAGAGGTACCACACATGTAGTTGTTGTTTTCAACCATTTAAAAAGCTCAAAACAAATAACAAAGTTGATACTTGAAAAGAACATCAAATTCTGGTTGGATTACATGTTTCACAATTTGAAATTAGACTTTGGATTATTTAGTTATGAATTGAACAAAATTAAACAATTTTTAATTGAATTAAACAAGATTAAATAGTTTAGGCAATTTAAATTGTTCAAACCAGAAAACAAAATTTATATTTGAATAGAGCATTCAAAAAGGTGTGAAAAACATATTTTAGTTGAATTATTTGAAACCAGTATGAATTAGTTATGAATTATTTCAAATTGCATTTGAATTATTTAGATTTGAATTTAAATTGAATTTTGAAATTTCAAAACAGAACACAAATTGCATATTTGAAAAGTTTAGGAAATTTAGATCAGAATTCATATACAACTTTTATTTATTGGATTAACAGATTAAAAGTTATTGGATTTTGAAGTTTATTGATTATTCTGTTATTTAAAAATGAAATAGAAATTTAAAACAGATTTCTTGTATTACTTTTGATACGCGCTGGAAACATACCCGCAGGCACTGCCCTGTGGGCCTGCGGGGCCAGCACGCTGGCGTGGCAGAGGAGAGGCTGACAGGGGGGGCCACCCTGTCAGCACCGCGTCGAAAAAAGACGGGATTTAATCCCGCGAGGGCAGGGCTCGAGCCCTGCACCTCTCGCTCGTTGCGCGTGCGCTGTACCAGCTGCGCTGCTGCGCGTTGTTTGACAGTATACGATGCGCAACGAGGATATGGTTCAGTAAGCGTTACTGAACTTTTAACTGAAACGCGCCCGACTGAATCTCGACAGAGCTACCGGCGGCGAGGTGAACGTGCACGGCGGCGCTGCGGTGTTTGTGCTGGATGATCAGAACGTTCGCGTGCGTGCTGGAAGCAGTGGACACGCACAGAGAGCAACAGAGGGAGGGAAGGGTGGAGCTCACCGTGGGGTTGATCGACGGTGACGTCTTGCTGACGGAGACGACGTCGGAGGGGAAGAGGACGGCGGCGTGGCTGTGGGGCTTCTCCTCGTGTGCTCTGGTGTTCAACGCGTAGAGGAAGACGCGGGGAAGCGATTCCAGCAAGCGATTGACGACGAGGGGCCCTGCAACGGAGGCGAGGACCTCGGATTCAGTAACATGGCGCCACGGTGGCCGGAGAAGGGCGAGGATCGCGGCGGCGTTACAGAGGCTTACCGTTGGCGATCCCGTGTCCAAAACGAAGAGGGAAGGTTGGCGGTTTGATTCCAGCAGGCTAGAGGCTAGGTGGAGGAGAGAGGTGGCGGCGCCATCGCCGGATTCAGAAGCGCGGCGGCGGTGAGATTCAGAGGTGGAGAGAGGGGAACGACAGAGCGAGAGGATGGCGGCGTGGAGAGGTGAGCGCGGAACCCTAGCGACCTAGGGTTGCTCCCAGGTGCCTAGGAGGCTTTATAGGCGCGGCGCGAGGGTACGGCCGCCGGCGTCGCGCGCGGTGCCGCGGTGGCACCGGCCGATTTCGCGCCGTACCGCGAGAAGAAGGCGATTAGAAGGGCGGCACGCATCTTGACGCAGCCGAAACGGTAAGTGGGGGAGAGAGTGGGCTGGGTAGCGCGCGCTAGGGATTAGGTGGGCTTGGGCCAAGCTATCTGCTGCGCGCGCGCTAGGTTTAGTTAGTTTTTATTCTTTTCTGTTTTTATTATTTTTTTGTACTTGCTTTTGGAACAAGATTGTTAAGGTTTTATTTGAGGAAAAATTTAGAAAAATTAGGTTAAGCTTTTTAGTTAAATAGGAACCACATTATCAACTTGGTTTTCAAAAATGAAAATTTAAAATCATAGTTAGTGTTTGAAACCAAATTTGGGGTATTTTCATATTAAATTGATTTATTGAATATAACCATTTGAATAGGGTTATCCCTAGATTAAAACAAATGATTTTAGAATTTCAAAGTGTGGTGAAATTGATGGGTTCAAAACAAGTACTGATTTGAAACTTGGTTGAAATTTAAAAGGTGATTTGAGAATAAATGATTGAAAAAATTGGTTGGATTTAAAGCAACAATTTAATAAGTGAGAAAAGGAATAACATGGTTGTTTTTAGTTGTTGTTTTTATTCCAAAATTGTAACATAGCAAGTATGAAACCAAAGTTTGAAAAAGGTTTGAATTTGAGTTGTAAAAACAGGATAAAACAGATAGAACCAAATGCAAACAATAAATAAACATGATGCCATGATGCATTGCTTGAAATAAAACAAGGAATCAAACATTCTAAGGATTGTTTTCATACTTGGATGTTACAAAACGCCCCCCCTTGAAGGAATCGCGCCCCGAGATTCCCTACTGAGAAATGAAAAGGTCCGGATACTTCTTGCGAAGATCCTCTTCGGTCTCCCACGTTGCCTCTTTATCAGAATGATGCGACCATTGGACTTTCAAGAACTTGGTGCTCTTGTTGCGAGTCTTACGCTCGGTCTCATCGAGAATACGAATAGGGTGCTCCTCATAAGACAGATCATCTTGCAGCTCAATGGAATCATGATCAACTGCACGATCTGGATCTTTGAAACACTTCTTGAGTTGTGACACGTGGAAAACATCGTGCACTTTGGATAGTTTTTCTGGAAGTTCAAGACGATAAGCATTCTCTGCACGTCTTGAGAGGATGTTGAAAGGGCCAATGTATCTTGGTGCAAGCTTTCCTTTCACACCAAAACGATGGGTGCCTCTGAGGGGAGTTACACGGAGATATGCCTTATCACCAGGTGCATAGACCATATCCCTGTGCTTGCTATCATAATAGCTCTTCTGACGAGACTGAGCAATCCTGAGATTGTCACGAATGATACGAACTTTCTCCTCGGCTTCCTTAACAATGTCAGGGCCTAAAAGTGAACGTTCACCAGCTCCAGACCAATTGATTGGACTCCTGCATCTGCGACCATACAGTGCCTCAAATGGTGCCATGCCTAGGCTTGCCTGGTAGCTGTTGTTGTAGGAGAATTCAGCATATGGAAGGCAATCCTCCCATTTCATGCCAAAGGAGAGACCACATGCTCTGAGCATATCCTCGAGAATCTGATTGACTCTTTCGACTTGCCCCTGAGACTGAGGGTGGTAAGCTGTGCTGAACAGAAGTTTAGTGCCCAATGCTTCTTGAAAGCTTTTCCAGAAATGAGAAGTGAAAATACTTCCACGGTCTGAGCTTATTTCCAATGGAACACCATGAAGGGGAACAACCTTTGCTGTGTAGAGCTCTGCTAACTGGCTAGCTGAGATAGTTTCCTTTACAGCATAGAAGTGAGCAACCTTAGTGAGACGATCAATAACAACGAAGATTGCATCGTTGCCCTTTTTGGACTTTGGAAACCCAGTAACGAAGTCCATTTCAATCATGTCCCACTTCCACTCAGGAATTTTCAGAGGTTGGAGTAGACCTGCTGTCTTCTGATGGACTGCCTTAACACGTTGACAAACGTCGCATTCAGAAACGTATTGAGCAATTTCACGTTTCATGCCAGGCCACCAATACAGAGTCTTGAGATCCTGGTACATCTTTGTACTTCCAGGGTGAATGGATAGAGGAGTTTCATGAGACTCCTTGAGAATGATATCCTTGAGACTTTGAATCTGAGGGACTGCAATGCGTCCTTCGAAGAACACAGTTCCCTTGTCATCAATTGAGAAGGACTTGAACTTATCATTGCCCTCCTTGATGTGATCCACAATCTTCTTGATTTCAATATCACGAAGTTGTTCAGAACGAATCTTGTCCTCAAGAGTTGGACTGGCTGTCAAGCTAGCAAGGTATCCTTCAGGAACAAGACCAAGGTTCAGCTTCTGGAATTCTTCATGAAGTGGAGGTTGGCTTTCCATGATCATGAGATTATTGCAATAGGATTTACGACTGAGAGCATCGGCCATAACATTAGCCTTGCCTGGAGTGTAAGAAATGGTGAGATCAAAGTCTTTAATCTTCTCAATCCATCTCCTTTGCCTGAGGTTCAGATCTGGCTGAGTGAAGATGTATTTCAGACTCTTGTGATCGGAAAAGATTTCAGTTTTGTTACCCAACAAGTATTGTCTCCATTTCTTGAGGGCAAACACAACTGCTGCAAGTTCAAGATCATGAGTGGGATAGTTTTGCTCATGTGGGTTCAACTGACGTGAAGCATAAGCCACAACTTGACGTTCTTGCATAAGAACTGCTCCTAGGCCTTGGAGAGATGCATCACAGAATATCTGGAAAGGTTTGGTGGTGTCGGGGCCAACTAGAACAGGTGTGGAAGTGAGTTTAGTCTTCAGGAGGTTGAAACTCTCATCACATTGTGGAGTCCAAACGAACTTTTTGTCCTTCTTTGTGAGATCAGTGAGAGGTTTAGCAATCTTGGAAAAGTTTTGGACGAAACGACGGCAATAGCTAGCCAAGCCAAGAAAGCTTCTAACTTGTTTCACCGTCTTAGGGGGTTTCCAATCAACAATTGCCTTAACCTTTTCAGGATCAATGGCAATGCCTTTGGCAGAGATGATATGACCAAGATATGCAACTTCTGGAATCCAGAACTCACATTTGGAAAACTTGGCATACAAACGATGCTCGCGAAGTTTCATGAGAGTGAGACGAAGGTGTTTTCCATGCTCTTCCTCGGATTTTGAGTAGACTAGAATGTCATCAAGATATACCACAACGAACTTGTCGAGGTATTCATGGAAGACAGAATTCATGAGTCTTGAGAACGTCGCCGGTGCATTGGTGAGACCAAAGGACATGACGGTGTATTCATATAGACCGTACCTTGTGGTGAAAGCTGTCTTAGGAATATCTTCCTTTCTGATCTTTATCTGATGGTAACCCATCCTCAAATCCAACTTTGAGAATATTGAGGCTCCAGCAAGTTGATCAAAAAGATCATCGATACGAGGAAGTGGATACTTGTTCTTGATGGTTTTCTCGTTGAGAGGACGATAGTCAACCACGAGTCTCTTAGTTTGATCCTTCTTGGCAACAAACAGAGTTGGGCAACCCCAAGCGGAGGAACTAGGCTGAATGAAACCTTTGTCCATATACATATCGATTTGCTCCTTCAACAATTTCAGTTCAGGAGGAGCTATCTTATATGGATGCTTAGAGATTGGAGCAGTACCTGGCTCAAGCTCGATCACGAACTCAACTGCTCTGTCCGGAGGCATCCCTGGCAATTCTTCTGGAAAGACGTCAGGGAATTCACAAACCACCGGAACATTTTCAATTGCCGGAAGGGGTTTGGCATCAAGGCTGAACAGCTGAGCAGAAGTTGTTCCATATGGAGAATAGACTATCTGGCCTGAAGTGTGGGAGAGAGTTATTGACTTTTGAGCACAGTCAATTTTAGCTTTGTGGGTCTTCAACCAATCCATACCCAGAATGACATCAATGTCAGAATTTCCCAGCAACATGAGTGAAGCAAGGAATATGCGACCTCCAATTAGGATCTGATTGTCCATGCTTATCTTGGAAGTAATCATTTTATTTCCCGGAGAGTGCACATAGATTTGATTGCTTAGCGGAACCAGAGCTAAATTGTACGTTGTAGCAAAGATCTTTGACACAAACGAATGCGATGCTCCAGTATCAAACAACACTTTAGCTGGAATAGAGTTTACGGGTAATATACCGAGAACGACGTCAGCAGCCTCTTCGGCTTTGTCGGCCTTGATATGGTTCACCCTCGCGTTCCTCCCGACAGGCCTATTGTTGGAGTTGAAGGCTTTAGCCGGAGGAGCACGAACCATAGCCTGGTTGGTGTTGGGGCGAGGAGGTAGGGGTAGCTGCTTCTGAGTGCACTTATCAGCATAATGTCCAGTCTCCTTGCACTTGTAGCAAGTGACGACACGAGAAGGACCCGGCCTTGGCTGCCCCATCGGAAACCTCTGACCCTGCATCTGAGATGGGTTGGGTGGGCGGGGACCAAAGCCTGGAGAAGCTTGGGCATTTGAAGCCCGAGTGACAGCACCATTTGGCACCCAGATGCGGCGCTTCTGCGGAGGGGTGGTCATGTTGGAGGAGGAACCACCCTCACGCGAGTGCTTGCGGGACTCTTCGAACGCCTTGCGCCCATTCTCCTCATTGAGCGCGGTGTTCACAAGCTCGACGAAGTCCTTGCACTTGATGTTGGTGAGAGCGTACTTCAGTTCCGGGTTAAAACCTCGGCGGAACCTTGCCATCTTCTTGGCTTCGGTGGACACTTCGTCACCAGCGTACCGAGCGAGACGATTGAACTCGTTCTGGTAGCCGAGAACGTCCAGCTTGCCCTGTCTGAGAGAGCAGAATTCCTCACGCATCTTTTCCATGAGACCATCCGGGATGTGGTGCTTCAGGAAGGCATCTCTGAAACATCCCCAGTTGATAGGAAAGCCAGCCCTCATGGCCTGGTAGTTCTCCCACCAAGTAGCTGCCTGACCCTTCAGTAGGTAGGTGGCGTACTTGACCTTATCCTCTTCAGCAACATGAGCTATCTCCAGAGCTCTTGCCACGTCACGGATCCAGTCATCAGCATCCAGGGGCTCACGTGTTGCCACGAAAGCTTTTGGGCCCAAGCTGAGGAAGTCCTTGATGGTGACCCTTGGAGCATTCTGGTTGTGTTGCTGGTTAGCCTGGATCTGGGCCATCTGTGTCACCACTTGGGTCATCTGAGCCAACAGCTCCCCCATTGGTGGTGGCGGTGGCGGGTTGTTCCTGGTTGGAGGCATCCTGAACAGAAATTCATTTTAGCACAACAACAGAAAAGGATAGACTTGGTAACCGAAAGATAGATTATTCCGACGCATGAATAGATAACCAACAGGTACATCATCACATGTTCAAATACATCAGAATATCCAACAGACCAATACATGGTTCGAAAACGAAAGGATAAACTAGACACAGCTAGTAATGGATACAAAGGTACTCCCATGCTCATCACGCAGGACGGCGGTGAGTAGTACGACGAGAGATACGGTGAGGAGGAATCCCACGGAAGTAGGTATCACGACGATCCCTGTAGATAGGAACTGCTCTGAGAGCAACTCTCGGTGTGGTGAAGTGGAAAGCGTCGTATCCCTGTGCTCCATAGCGGGGAATCCCAGTGTAACCAGCTCCGAGGTCGAGAAGTGGGCCTCTGATCGGCTCGTAACCTCCAGCATCTGGCAACGGAAGACCAGCTGGCTGAACGACACGTGCGAAGCGCTCGTCTCCAACAAAGTCTGTGGTGTACGTCGCCAGACGAGTGAGAGCAAGGCGGAGCTGCTCCCTGACTGAGGCTAACTCCTGAGAAAGTGCGGAAGCAACGGCATCACTGTGACTAGCAAACTGGGCAGTGACCTGAAGCCTGGAGCTATCAGTCTCGTAGGTATCCATGTCACGGTGGATAGTGAAGTGAGCTCCTGCTGCCGTGATGTAACCACGGGGGATGTGACGAAAGCTGGACTTATCAAACCCCCAGTAGTCAGCACGGAGAACGGTGACACTCACGTACGCTGCCTGCTGCACTGCCATATCCACTGTGGACCCTACTGCCTCGTACTGGTGTGCAATGCTCCTGCCATCATCCGACAGAATGTAGACGATAGCCCGGTAGCAAGTCTGGTCACACTCTCGCTGGTGCTCGTAGACCCGGTACTCTGGTGCCCAATGGAACCCCAGAAAGGTAACCATGTCTCTCAGCAACTCCGGAAAACCGGCGGTGCTCTCACAGCGAGTCATGCGAACCACCTGCGGATAGTAGTTGAGACCCATCTGCAGATTATTTGGAAGGTTTTGGTTAGACTCCGGGAGAAGGAAAAGGATGTGGAAAGCAACAACAAGGTTCAACGGACGACAAAGATGTTGAAAAGAACATGATATTGAAGCAACATCGGGAAAACGAGACCAAAAATCCTGAGGTACTACAGAGAACCCAAAACACGTGAAATCCTAACTTGAAAGTTTAGGTGAGAACAGAAAACACGTTGCACTTCCTTACCAGAAAAGGGTGGGTGGGTGGGGAAAGAAGAAAAATGGCAGAATTCCTACTCTCACGTTTCATTTTTCCTATATAGCTACAAAATAGTTTCTAGACTCAAACTGCGACCAGTAAAAGGGATCCTACAGGCAGACAGGCTCTGATACCATTTGTCGCACCCTGGGTTTCTAGAGGATACTCCTCGCACGAACTGGAAGTCAGGTGCTTGGATTATGGGGCATAACTGCTCCCACGTCCCAGCTTCCTGGTAGGCCTGCGCTTATGCGCGACAACACAAGCCCTGCTTCCACCGTCGAAGTAAACTATCCGCTAGGAACCTGAAGGCACTACTGTCGACGTACTTCATAATCAAACACGCACGGTACGTCAACAGTTTGGTACGAATGATAACACAGAATGTCTCTAAGACACAAAAGAATGAAATAAGGGCAACTGGCCTTCACTAAGGCAGAAAATATCGAATACAGTCATCCAGAGGACACATGTCCCAACATATCATCCATTACAACAGCGGAAGCAATCAAAGGGGTCTGAGTACAGACAAATCCATGGCTTAAGAAGCCTGAGAACATAAAGGAAAACGAAGCCCATCCACGAAGGTCTGGATCCTGCCCTGGTC
This sequence comes from Alopecurus myosuroides, assembly GCA_028641055.1. NCBI lineage: Eukaryota > Viridiplantae > Streptophyta > Magnoliopsida > Poales > Poaceae > Alopecurus > Alopecurus myosuroides. The sequence goes on from CM054063.1 coordinate 22,212,424, forward strand.
CAGCTAACTACTCGTCTGCAGCGTCATCGAACTCCACAAAGTAGCCATCCTGGGAAGCATCGTAGTCGTAGTAGTACTCTGCGTAAACCACAGCCCCAACGGGGTCAGTACATCCAAGTACTGGCAAGCAAGACTCACATTTCATCAAGGAGTTACCCGTCAACACAAGCATAGATGCTTGGGATCAACGGAAGAAGGGGTGATATAAAAGTTGCTGCTGGCTGCTCTAACCAACTACAGAATATAACTACAAGTTCCGGCTAACAGACAAGATAAGATCGAGGATTGTAACTAACTGAAAGATAACTCCAACCAAAACCCATCCTGGATCTCGCCCCTTATCCAAAGAAGCAATCCGAGGATAACTCACACAGTTATGATAAGGTGAATCAAATTATTGTGTGAATAACCTATTACTAGTCATGTTATTAATCATTGGGTGAAACATGATTGATCATTATGTTGAAGTTGTCCTGAGTACTTGTTAGCCAGTACTTTCACCAAGTAATCCATAACCGCGGAAAACACGGCTTCTCGAGAAGATTATCCCTGCAGGGTTGCACCAATTTGGCCGTACACTCATGAATATCCCGCCAGATGGGATGCCTCCCACCAAGCGGGGCACTCAACACAACCGACCATTCCTCGCATCAAGCCCAAAGAACCTTGGGCGCACGGCTAATCAAGCCCAGAAGAAAATGGACCATCATAGCACTCTAAGACCGTGTCCCCCTATATGCCGACTACGAAAGTTCCACCCTGCGCTGGGCTCGCAAAAACATGCATGCGGCAAATGGAAAACACGAACTAAATGAGGCGATTTGGACGAGATGCGAATCAGGTCAAGTTGAGGGGGGCGCCCATACTCGCTTCCCAAATGCGGGTAGTGCGCTCATCATGGATCCGTAGACAAGACCCTTTTCCTATTAGGGTCGACACTAGCAGGCTCCAAAACCACTCATGGGCCTCCTGCCGGTGCCTTATCATCAAGTTATTATTATTACCATTAGCAATTAACAGGATTGATTGATTAATAACGAGCCCCGGTACAGGATAATAAGATAGCAACAGTAGTAACCGACAACAGACTCGAGTAAAAGCAACCCTAAGCATGCTAGATAATACTAAGGCACAAGCAAAGGCTATGGGTATGGAGGTGGTGGCAATATCATGGCTCAAGGTATCATGTGATGGGTTCGGAGAACAAGCAACGATACATAGGGCTAGCCATAGTAGACAAAAGGACAGTATCGACAACAAGTGTGGAAAGGAAACTCGATGATTCATGTGAGTGATAACTTGCCTGGCAGCTCAGTATCGTACTGGGCTAGGTCCTGAGAAGTGGTGTCGTAAGGATCGTCGGTCTCAACGTAGTCGTCGTCTAACCGAGAAGAAGCAAACAAACAAAACAGGTATGTAAACAAACATTGACATGGCATTGTGCACAATCAACTATGATGCATGACAATTTAATAGATGCAACAAAATAACCTATTTGATATGATAACACAATTTAAATGGACTGATATGCAACTGTGAGTTGCATATGACAAGCCCATGGAATTTGGTTAGTTTATTTGTTTTCCAACTAATCAACAGATGATAATGGATTAGCATGATGCATGCAAAAGGAAAACAGCAAAATAACAATATTAGAACCAAATTACAATAGGTTGTAGCAATTTAAAAGGTTGTTATTAATTTTGGAAAATTTTTGGGTGCATTAGAGGTACCACACATGTAGTTGTTGTTTTCAACCATTTAAAAAGCTCAAAACAAATAACAAAGTTGATACTTGAAAAGAACATCAAATTCTGGTTGGATTACATGTTTCACAATTTGAAATTAGACTTTGGATTATTTAGTTATGAATTGAACAAAATTAAACAATTTTTAATTGAATTAAACAAGATTAAATAGTTTAGGCAATTTAAATTGTTCAAACCAGAAAACAAAATTTATATTTGAATAGAGCATTCAAAAAGGTGTGAAAAACATATTTTAGTTGAATTATTTGAAACCAGTATGAATTAGTTATGAATTATTTCAAATTGCATTTGAATTATTTAGATTTGAATTTAAATTGAATTTTGAAATTTCAAAACAGAACACAAATTGCATATTTGAAAAGTTTAGGAAATTTAGATCAGAATTCATATACAACTTTTATTTATTGGATTAACAGATTAAAAGTTATTGGATTTTGAAGTTTATTGATTATTCTGTTATTTAAAAATGAAATAGAAATTTAAAACATATTTCTTGTATTACTTTTGATACGCGCTGGAAACATACCCGCAGGCACTGCCCTGTGGGCCTGCGGGGCCAGCACGCTGGCGTGGCAGAGGAGAGGCTGACAGGGGGGGCCACCCTGTCAGCACCGCGTCGAAAAAAGACGGGATTTAATCCCGCGAGGGCAGGGCTCGAGCCCTGCACCTCTCGCTCGCTGCGCGTGCGCTGTACCAGCTGCGCTGCTGCGCGTTGTTTGACAGTATACGATGCGCAACGAGGATATGGTTCAGTAAGCGTTACTGAACTTTTAACTGAAACGCGCCCGACTGAATCTCGACAGAGCTACCGGCGGCGAGGTGAACGTGCACGGCGGCGCTGCGGTGTTTGTGCTGGATGATCAGAACGTTCGCGTGCGTGCTGGAAGCAGTGGACACGCACAGAGAGCAACAGAGGGAGGGAAGGGTGGAGCTCACCGTGGGGTTGATCGACGGTGACGTCTTGCTGACGGAGACGACGTCGGAGGGGAAGAGGACGGCGGCGTGGCTGTGGGGCTTCTCCTCGTGTGCTCTGGTGTTCAACGCGTAGAGGAAGACGCGGGGAAGCGATTCCAGCAAGCGATTGACGACGAGGGGCCCTGCAACGGAGGCGAGGACCTCGGATTCAGTAACATGGCGCCACGGTGGCCGGAGAAGGGCGAGGATCGCGGCGGCGTTACAGAGGCTTACCGTTGGCGATCCCGTGTCCAAAACGAAGAGGGAAGGTTGGCGGTTTGATTCCAGCAGGCTAGAGGCTAGGTGGAGGAGAGAGGTGGCGGCGCCATCGCCGGATTCAGAAGCGCGGCGGCGGTGAGATTCAGAGGTGGAGAGAGGGGAACGACAGAGCGAGAGGATGGCGGCGCGGAGAGGTGAGCGCGGAACCCTAGCGACCTAGGGTTGCTCCCAGGTGCCTAGGAGGCTTTATAGGCGCGGCGCGAGGGTACGGCCGCCGGCGTCGCGCGCGGTGCCGCGGTGGCACCGGCCGATTTCGCGCCGTACCGCGAGAAGAAGGCGATTAGAAGGGCGGCACGCATCTTGACGCAGCCGAAACGGTAAGTGGGGGAGAGAGTGGGCTGGGTAGCGCGCGCTAGGGATTAGGTGGGCTTGGGCCAAGCTATCTGCTGCGCGCGCGCTAGGTTTAGTTAGTTTTTATTCTTTTCTGTTTTTATTATTTTTTTGTACTTGCTTTTGGAACAAGATTGTTAAGGTTTTATTTGAGGAAAAATTTAGAAAAATTAGGTTAAGCTTTTTAGTTAAATAGGAACCACATTATCAACTTGGTTTTCAAAAATGAAAATTTAAAATCATAGTTAGTGTTTGAAACCAAATTTGGGGTATTTTCATATTAAATTGATTTATTGAATATAACCATTTGAATAGGGTTATCCCTAGATTAAAACAAATGATTTTAGAATTTCAAAGTGTGGTGAAATTGATGGGTTCAAAACAAGTACTGATTTGAAACTTGGTTGAAATTTAAAAGGTGATTTGAGAATAAATGATTGAAAAAATTGGTTGGATTTAAAGCAACAATTTAATAAGTGAGAAAAGGAATAACATGGTTGTTTTTAGTTGTTGTTTTTATTCCAAAATTGTAACATAGCAAGTATGAAACCAAAGTTTGAAAAAGGTTTGAATTTGAGTTGTAAAAACAGGATAAAACAGATAGAACCAAATGCAAACAATAAATAAACATGATGCCATGATGCATTGCTTGAAATAAAACAAGGAATCAAACATTCTAAGGATTGTTTTCATACTTGGATGTTACAAGATATCAGATGAAGCTTAACCCAACAAAGTGTGTATTTGGAGTTCCAGCAGGGAAGTTACTCGGCTTTATCGTTTCAGAGAGAGGGATTGAGGCAAATCCGGATAAAATCAAAGCTATCCAGAGTCTGAAAAAGCCGAAAAACTTGAAGCACGTCCAGAAGCTTACAGGGTGTGTAGCAGCGCTGAGCCGATTTATATCCAGACTCGGAGAGAAAGCAATACCCTTGTACCGGCTATTGAGGAAATCCGATAAATTCGTTTGGGCCCAAGAGGCGGACGAGGCGTTCTAGGCACTAAAGAAGCAGCTATCTGAAGCACCAGTCCTAGCAGCCCCGGGTCCTAAAGAGCCCATGTTATTATACGTTGTAGCCGGGCCCCGGGCGGTCAGCGCAGTGGTTGTTGTTGAGCGCAAGGAGGATGGGAAAGATCACCCGGTTCAGAGGCCGGTTTATTACGTCAGTGAGGTACTATCGGAGGCAAAGCAGCGCTACCCACATTGGCAGAAGCTGGTTTTTGGGGTCTTCATGGCCAGCCGGAAATTGAAGCCGTATTTTCAGGAACACCCCATAACAGTGGTTAGCTCTATACCAATGTCAGATATCATCAGAAACTCGGATGCAACAGGTAGAATAGCCAAGTGGGCGATCGAGATGGGAGATTATCACATCAACTACGAGCCCAGGTCAGCAATCAAATCTCAAGCTCTAGTTGATTTCATTAATGATTGGACTCACACAGGTATGACCACAATGACACCGAGTTCCGAGTCTTGGATAATGCACTTTGATGGTTCTAAGCAATACGAGGGATCAGGAGCTGGAGTGGTGCTCACATCACCCAAGGGAGACAAGTTGAGTTACGTGTTGCAGATTCACTTTGATTGTTCCAACAACGTGGCCGAGTATGAGGCGCTATTGCATGGATTGAAGGTAGCCAAGGAGATGAACATTAAGAGGATACGATGCTATGGAGATTCGGACCTTGGGGTACAGCAGGTCTCAGGAACTTGGGATAGAAAGGACGCAACTATGGCAGCATACCGCAGAGAGGTGGACAAAGTTGCCGGGTGTTTTTTCGGGTATGAGGTGGAACATATAGATAGAAGAAAGAACGAGGCAGCAGATGCACTCGCCAGACTCGGCTCGCGCAGAGAGCCGGTTCCACCCAATGTTTTTCTGGACGAGCTATGGCGACCATCAGTTAAAACCGAGTGTGAGGAAGAGGTGGCTAACAAAGACCCGGATTTGGAGCTCGTGGCCACAGTACGCGTTGTTCCCGAATGGACAGAGCCCTTTTTGGCTTACCTATCACGGGGCGAGTTACCACATCAAGAGGTATTAGCAAGGCAAATTCTGAGGCGAGCAAAAGGTTATTCCATCATCAATGGGGAGTTATATAGAAGGAGTGCCGCAGGAGTATTTTTGCGCTGTGTGGCACCAGAAGAAGGCCGGAAAATCCTGAAAGAGATCCACGAAGGCGACTGTGGGCATCACGCATCCACAAGGTCCCTTGTGGCCAAAGCATATAGGCACGGTTTCTTCTGGCTCACAGCCCTAGCAGACGCGGAACGCTTGGTGGCAAGGTGCGACGGATGTCAAAGGTATGCCCGCCAAATCCATGTGCCGGCTATGGAGTTGCAAACAATTCCTTTAACCTGGCCGTTTGCTGTTTGGGGTAAGGACATGGTTGGCCCCTTTCATATGTCACCTTGCAAAAAGACACATCTCTTGGTGGCTATTGACAAGTTTACCAAGTGGGTTGAAGTTATGCCAGTTACCAATTGTGAAGCGATTACGGCAGTCAAGTTCCTGAAAAGGATTATCTACCGGTTCGGGTATCCTCACGGCATAATTACCGACAATGGAACCAACATGTCCCTTGGTGAGATGGATAAATTCGATGGTAACAATGGAATCCGGCTTGACATAGCTTCCGTAGCCCACCCACAGGCCAATGGACAAGTGGAAAGGGCAAATCAGGAGTTACTTCGTGGATTAAAGCCACGACTGCGAGTCCCATGCATCAGAGCTGCTGGAGCATGGGTTGAGGAGTTACCTTCAGTGGTTTGGGGTATCAACACCACACCTAACAGATCTCCCCAGATGACACCGTTTTTCATGGTTTATGGTGCAAAGGCGGTGCTGCCGAGTGATATCATCCATGACTCGCCTCGAGTGTCGGCTTACGTCGAGGTGGAGAACGAGAAGACCCGGCAGGACGCCGTGGATATGTTAGAAGAAAACACATGGAACAAGCTTTGGAGAGATCAGCCATATACCAGCAGGATCTGAGGAGATACCATAGTCGGCGTGTGAAAACCTGGGTCTTCCAGGAAGGAGACCTGGTTCTGCGCCTGGTACAGTCAAAGGAAGGAAAACACAAGTTATCCCCACCATGGGAGGGACCGTTCATCATAAGCCGGAATCTGCACAACGGATCATATTACTTGATAGATGCAAGGGAAGAGTCGGCCACTGTTAATGACACCGCTCATACCACTTCATCTATGCAAGAAAGAGAAAGACCATGGAACGTGGCTCAGCTGCGTCCCTACTATACTTAGTATAGGCCACATTTGTAAGTGGAATTACACGATGTAACAGGCAGCAGGTTTCAGACGCACTCTTTTCCTATCTAGGGTACCTAAGGGGACTGGAGGGTTTTTAATGAGGCGGCTTGCTGACCTAACTTTTCTCATATCAATAAAGAGATGGTTAAACAATATATTGTCCCTTTTTTGTGTGTTTCTTTTATATCAAGTTTTTCATATTTCTGTTGTGTTTTTTATTTTTCTTCCAGGTAAGTATTATTTATTGTTCTTAGTATATTAGTTTCGCTAGTAAACTACATATATCTAGGTCTTGGGGGCTGATTGCTTGAATAGCACAGTTGCAAACTCAAAGACCCGGCCACGATGCCATTGAGTTATAAGGGCCGATTACTTGTAATAAGTACGGCTGCAAGCTTATAACCGGACAAAGGAGCCAAACTTTCTTGACTTTTCTTGCTTAAGCTTGATGTGACTCGCACTAAAGTGGCATGCTTTGCTAGCGTATGATTACAATCAGTCATGATGCCCAATGGGACTTGCCTGACCCTGTCTTCGTACAGCTGTAGCAACATTGATTATCCACGCGAAAGCCGGCTTACAGTAGAAGAAGGTCAAAAGGGTCATCTAAACCACAAGTTATGCAGAGTACAAGGCTAATAGCCGGAAACTCAAAAGCATATTAAGCATAACTTCAAACCTATGTGAATAGCTCTAGGGTTTGGGACTTAGCAGAAACAATTTGTTCTTTCGGAAAAACCCAACACCCTAGACTCGGATATTCGGGTCTTGGGGACTTGGGAATTTGAAAAAAGAATCAAATTATCTAGCTATCCAGCTCGAAAACCCAAAAATCTGAGTCGTGGGGACTTGGGGACTTAGAAAAATTCCACTTGTCAAAAACCCATAAGACCCGGAAATCGAGTCTCACAAAAGGAACCCTCGCAAAAGTCGGAAAACCAGGAACAAAAAACTTCAAAATTAAGAAATACCAAATTCAAGCAAAGGCCAGAAGGGCCACAAAATATATTAAGGTTTCAAACATATTACAAACCAGGATAGTAGTATCAAAAAGTGCACAGGCGCACTATCAAAATAATAATTGTTTTAAAGGCCCATTGGCCGACTGACATGTTCGAGACGATAGCAGGTAAGTTTACTCGGCCCCCTGGGTCGAGTCGTCCATTTTGCCCTTGCCCTTGGCAGCCGGGTCTTGGTCCTTGGCTTGATCTTCAGCGGTCTTGGCGGCAGCAGCATCCGGGTTAAGAGCAGAACCGGCCCGTGCGGGAGGAGGAACAACCGGCGTGGAGGTAGCAGGCGCAGAATCGGCCTCAGCTTTCTTCTTCGCGGCCTCTTCCCTCGCCTGAGCAGCCTCCGCTTTCCACCGTGCCAGCATATCATACGGCTTGGGAGGATCCGACTTAATTACCTTGTCTTCAGCGTCATATGGTGGGACAATCAAACTGACGTCCAGACTATCGGCAATCATACTAGCCGAGTGACGAACCTCCTTCTGGATAACCTTGAAGTTTTTTGCTGAGAACCTGGACCCGTCATGGTTGAACTCTGGAAACCCGCCAACGAGCTTTGCCGGCTCAAGTTATGGAAAGTATGCCTTAGCCAGTGCAAGCCCTCGGGTTACTCCAACCCGGCAGGACGAGCGTTTCCAGTGCTCGATCCACTCGGGGATGGTGGAGCACGCGTCAAGCAGTGTCTTCAAGCTACCATGTCCAACACCCGACCACTTCAAATCCTGAAGAATCCATTTGGTTCCGGCACAGAGCTGCCGGATTGTGCTCTTTATTGTCTTCAACTTTGAGATATCATCTTCATCCGGAGTTTCATCATCCGGCCCTGCAGAAAATAGAAAAAGCTTTAAGTAAGGAAATCCGACTGTTTATCAGAACGAGAATCCGGGTTATAGTTATTAAGTTAGGAATCGTTACCAGTTAAAGCACGATACGCAGAAAGCTTGGTTAATTCGTCCTCCACTGCATGAGCTCTCTTTCTATACTTTCTGGCAAGTTTCCTTGTCTTCTTGGCATCAGCTTCAGCCGACTCACGCAGCGTCGTCTCCGCCTCGAGGAGTTTGGTGGCTTTCGCCAACGCTTTCTCAGAGTGGGTTACGAAGGCCTGCATGGAAACACAAGGAAGGGTTAGCCGGATAAAAGCAAACTATCAGTTGGATATACTATGAAAGTTCCAAGCAAATTATCAATAAGTTCACTCGGAACTTGGGGACTAGACAAATATACAGGCAATATTACTCGGACTTACCTCATGTTTGGCTATCAAGGCTTCAAGAATGTTCTCTTCATCAGCCCTCAAAGTGTGCAGAGCATCGAGCATCTCAGCAAAGCTCATGTCCTCAGGTTTGGTACCGGAAGAGCCGGCAGCTTGGTCAGTCGGAGGAGGGGTCTTTTCCGGCTTCGGGGGCAAAGCCCGGGTTGCCTGGGTGTCAGGATTGGGAGTGCCCATCCTTGTGCCCAGGACCTCGACGTCGTCGTCCTCAATCCCATCTGAGGGCTTGGGAGACCCGGCTTCCTGCCTGGCCGAGTCTGTGACCGGGTCTTGTCCTTGATCTTCTTCTCCAGCGCCGCCAGTTGCGGCATTCATATCGTCAACCGGCCCTTCAGTCTCCCGGTTATCCGTATCCATGTTGTCCGGGTCACTGATCGAGACCTGGGCGCAAAGGAAAGAAAAAGAAATGGTTAGTACTAATGAGTAAAAGTTATCGAAAGAACCAGTATATCAGATAGCAAGAAATGTGACTTACCCGGTATTCACCACGAAGTCTGGTGGAAGCTCGTTGGAAGATCCGGATGAGGCTGATAAAGATTGAGACAATGAGACTCGGAGTTTTCCAGCCAAGGGGTGATTGGGAGAAGGATATTTTTGAGGTGACTCGAAAGGATAGGATTGAGGAGTACCGGCACGGCAAACTGGGGATGTAGGGATGCCCGGGTTGAGGGGATCATCACCCGGGGAATTCCGGGTTACCCTGCGCTTGGCCGGAGGCGGGTCCTTCAAGTGTGGCAAATTGGATAGTTGTTGTTTAAGTTCACGCATATTAGCAAAAGAATAGGGTTTGGAGGACATGGAGGAGTATGGAACCTTGAAAACAACCCCTCTGGGTTTCCTCTTAGCCCCGACCTCGACATCTGGCTCGGCCTCGCTTCTGTTGCTCTCGGTCTCCTCCGGATCTTCCTTGTCATCCTTCTCCTCCATCCCTGGGAAGTATAGTACACAGTCGGAAAAAGAGAAAAAATGGCAGAGCAAAGTAACAAAAGTTAAAAATGATTGACGCCCGGATGATACCTTCATCGGTGTCGGCTGGCTCCTCTTCCTCTTCCGGGTTCTCGGAGGTGGGAGGAGTCTCGATGTTCCAAAAAGCGTTATCAGCCCGAGATAAAGGCATAAAAGTGAGATTTAGTAGTCGTATCAAGTAAAAATACAAGAGTAAAAGAATAAGTGTCGGATCTTACCGCTGGAGCCGGATTGTCCCGAGTGAACGGCTCTAACCGGGCTATATTCTTGATCACTTCCACCTTTTCAGTTAGGAAGCTTTTGATGATCTTGTTCGTGTCGCCAGCCGGGTAGTTCCTCGTGGAGTAGCGGAGTGCGTCCGTGACATGCCCCGAGTACTCGCACATCAACTTGGGACGAATGGAGTTGGGCTGAATCCGGAAGTTCACCCAGGTTTTTACTAGATTAAGCCCAAGGAGGCCTTGGGCGGAAAGTACGGCCAATTTGACTAAGTAGGGTTGGATGGACTCCCTGTCCGACTCTGAGGCAAAGGCATTAAAGGTATCCGAGAGATCAAGGAGGCCCTCCGAGAAACCCGGCAGTCTCCTCTCGCCAGGTGGGGAGGCGTCCCGGCAATAAAAGAAGGATTTTTGCCAATGTTTGACGTGGGAGTTTAAACTAAGTGTCGGCATAGGTGAATTTTTTCGGCGTTGGATGGACACACCGCCGCAGGCCAAAAGGGCCCCGTCACCGCTTTCATGGCACGGTTTGCATTGGAACAGTTCTAGAAAGAGGGCAAGGTTTGGTGGGATGCATAGGTATGACTCACAGAGGAGAATAAAATGGGTGATATTTAACATAGAGTTAGGCCCTATGTCAAATACTCGGAGGCCGTAGTGGCTAAGGAGCTCACGAAAAAAGGAGTGACCCGGGGGACGAAATCCCCGGATCATGTGTTCCACAAAGCAGATTACCTCATTCGGATTGGGGGTGGGCCGGGTCTCATCACCCGGAACTCTCCAAAGGATGTCCTCCTGGGAAGGGAGGACGCCGTGTCGTGGGATAATCACGGCAGATGTTACCGGGGGTAACTGATCTTGGGGCAAGTCGACACAGGTATTCGGGAGATGGTTTAGCTCGAAGGAAGACATGGCGGAAAGCAATCTAAGAACCGGAAAATAACTCGCCGGATCTCAATATGAATTATGCTGGATACTCGATAACAGGTGTTACAACTATGACTTGAATCTCTGGCAAACTAAACCTAGGGGCCGGTTTATAAAGCACCCGTACACCCCTAACTTGCCCTCCAAGGCACATCTTGAGTCCTACTCGAACTCCACATACAAACCCTAACATCCCTTACCGCAGCCCACAATCCGGGTCACAAATCTTACAAGCCTTTGGGCCTTCCAGTAATCTCTTTACCCCAAGCCGGATATCACTCAGCACACCTCGGGCCGGATTATATCTTGAAGTGGGCCTACCGGGTTACTATCCCCCCATCAGTAGTCCCCAGGATAGCGCGGGTTTCACGGATTCATCCTTGAAGCGCTCGCTATTCCCTGAAAAAGATACGAAACACCCAAGTTCATGGGGACCGAGTTAAATTGCTTCGATAGATGGTTAGGCGCAGCTCCATGACGGCCATATGATGACTCGATTCCCCCCTGAATGCCTAACACGCCTTTCCAAATCTGAACCCCAAAATGCCAAAATTCTACTCACGATACCGGTCCCAGATATCCCGGGGTAGGTTACACTTCCTCCGCCAACGGAACATCTTACTCCATTCCGGGCGCGCGCACCACCAAATCCGCACGGATAATTACTGTCCCGTAACTTCCGGCTTTCCAGTCGCGGGGGTGAGCCCACCACCTTCCTTATAAATATCAATCGAAGGTAACCCTAAGCCTTTCACCTCACCTCATCATACCCTTTCTCCTCGCTCCCTCGCAGCTTCCGCCGCCGGAGCTTACGCACACTACAACAGATAAGACCATTGCCGGCCGCACTCGACCTCGAGCCATCCCGCGCCGCCATCGCGCATTGTCGTCGCATCTTCGTTTCTCTCATCGAGGGCGGGGGAACAATACTCAAGCCGCACCTCGCATCTCCCTCATTTCGGACATCAATCTCTTCGGTAAGCCTCTCTCAATCGTCCAATTGAACCTTGCAATCTTTTCAATTTGACTTGGATCGGATCTGGATCAACCCGTAAATTACCTTTCCGGCATCGTCAAATCAAGCCGCTTCGGTAGTCCTCAGCTCCTTTAAGCACCTGATGCATAGTCGCAATTCATCCCCGCACCTTTTTCAACCACCAACTTTATATAAGATCGCTCGCAAGCTTTTCGACCTAGATCCGTTCCACCTTGTTTTTTCCGCTTGTCCCATTAACATCCGAGAAACCTTCTTTTTCCAGCTATTTCCTTCGCAAATAAAAGTATGGGCAACCATCCATGTTCGCCCAACCCACCTCCATACGTAAGTAATTAACAATTTACTCAACCTCATCTGTAACCCGGAAAATCCTCCACACTTAACATCGTATCACATTATCCGGGTATTATTTTAGCCTTCGCATTGTCTCGATATTCCCAAACTCGGATAATCTGATATTCCGAATCTTTACTCCCTACATCTCTTGTCCCTTGCAGGTTAACTCCATGGCTCCGAAAAGACAGGGAAGGCACCCGGCTTCGACCAAGACCCCTCAAACCACTTCTGCCAACTGGGGTCGGTCTTCAACGACGAAGGCCAAGCTGGAAGGAATGGCCGAATTAGGAATTCTTCCCTCTCAGAAGGAGATACATTGGAGAGCTCCTGACGATGAGACCCGTCCTACTCCTGCCGGGAATGAGGTAATCTGTTTTACCGAGCACGTGACCCGGGGATTCCGTCCTCCGGGTCACCCTTTCTTCCGGGAAATCTTAAGCCACTACGGCCTCCGGGTGTTCGACATAGGGCCTAACTCTATGTTGAATATTACCCACTTCATAGTCTTGTCCGAATCTTACTTATGTATTCCACCAAGCCTGGATCTTTTTATTGAGTTATTCCAATGCGAGCTATGTCGCGAGAGCAATGACGGAGCTCTTCTTACCTGTGGCGGGGTATCCATCCAGCGCCGCAAGCACTCACTAATGCCACCTCTTAACTTGAACTCCCACGTCAACAACTGGCAACTATCTTTCTTCTATTGCCATGACACTTCTCCAGATGGTGAGAGGAAATTGCCGGGTTACTCGGAGAGCCTCTTTGAACCCTCCGAGTCTTTTAGCGCTTTCCCACCCGAGCCTGATAGGGAAGCCATTCAGCCCCTTTTGGCCAAACTAGCAGCCCTATCAGCCCATGGCCTTCTTGGGCTTAATCTAATAAAGACTTGGGTAGATTTCCGGGTTCAGCCCAACTCCATCCGTTCGAAGTTGCTACACGAGTACTCGGGTCACATCACGGACTCCCTCCGCTACTCCACCAAGAACTTCCCTGCTGGCAACACCAACAAGACCATCAAGGGTTTTCTGATGGAGAGGCTAGATGTTATAAAGAACGCTACCGGGTTACCCCCGTTTACTCGGGAGAATCCCGCTCCAGCGGTAAGATCTGACCCCCTTTTTCTTGTTTCAGCACTCTTACCCGCTATAGTCTCTAATCACTACCTGCATTTACTTATTCACAGGCTGACGATCCCTTCTGGAAGGTCGAGAACTCTCCTCCCTCCCAAGACCCCGAAGGGGAGAACGAGTCCATTGATGACGACGAGGGTACTCTTTCATGACCTTTTACATCTGCCTTTCATCTGTGCCACCTTTCTTACCACTCGTCCTTTCTTATCTGATACTTACTCGGCTTTCAGGGTCAGAGGACGAAGAGGAGGAAGAAGAAAATGACCCGGAAGCCACCGAGTCTGACCAAGAACCCCTAGTTGGAAACAAAAGGAAAGCTAGAGGGGTAGTTGAAAAGGTTCCCTTCTCTTCCATGTCTTGTGCGCCTTACTCCTTTGCCACTATGCGTGAACTTAATGTGCGATTATCACATTCATCCTTCTTGAAGGACCCTCTCCCGACTAAACGTAGGGTGACCCGGAGTTCTCCGGGGGATGATCCCCTTAACCCGGGTATCTCCACCTCACCCGCTCGTCGAGCCAGCACCCCTCCAGTTCAACCTTCCCAATCTCCTCAACGTCATCCATCTCCTAGTCATCCACTCGCCGGGCAATTTCGCGTACCGCAACCAGTGCTTTTACCAACGTCATCCGCCTCCAGCTGCGAGCTTCCCCCGGACTATGCTATGAATACCGGGTAAACTACCTTTGCTTACATTCCCTCGTACTTGTTATCTTTCTTTTTTCCATACATTCCACTAATCAATGTCTCCTTTTCTCCTTTCAGCGCCACAGTTACGCTGAGTGACCCGGATATTCCTGAAGCAGAAAGGCAGGGGGAGGAGAAGCCGAGTAATAACATGGACATTGAGGTTGAGGACGAGGCCGAGGACGGAAATAAAGAAGACCCTTTTAAGGACCCACCTCCACCAAAAACTGCATCACCCCAGCCCTCTGAGGAGGTGGATGAAGATATCATTTTGGAGACCAAGTCGGGTTCTCCTAACCCGGACACTCAAACGGTCCGGGTTTCGACCCCCAGACCCGGAGCAACCCTTCAACAGGAAGACCAATCTTCCGGCCCTTCTCGACTTCGCCCTGAAGACATGACCTTTGCGCAAATGCTAGATGCCCTCCATACCTTGAAGGGTGATGAAGAAAACATACTGGACGCCTTAATAACCAAGCACGAGGTAATCCCGAGTAATACCAATTTGTTTCCACACATAGTCCCCAAGTTCCGAGTAAATTACTAAGTAACTTGCTTGGAACTTTTGTATAATGTTTCTGGCTAATCCCTCTTCATGCTTCCTTACAGGACTATGTTTCACAGTTGGAGAAGAAACTGGCCAAGTCCACCAAGCGTATTGAAAAAGAAACGGCCCTTCGTGAAGCTGCGGAGACTGAAGCTCGCAGGTGCCAAAAAATGACGAAAAGGTACAGGAAAAGGGCTCACAAGGCTAAGGACAAACTGACAACACTTTCCGTGCAAATTGCCGACGTTTATCGCACCGCGACCGGTAAGATTTTCAAATTTCACCTTTTCTATGACCCGGATTTCTTTGATATGAACCACTGTGCTTGCTTACTTATTATCTTTGCTCCTTTTACCCCTTTAGCAGGCCCAAGTGATGCTGCCCCCGAAGAAGATGACGCTGCTAAGCTAAAAACCATCAAAAACACTCTTCGCCAACTTTGCGGCGGAGTTAGCTGGATACTTGATGAGTTGCGACTGCCGGATGTCAAGCCAGATAATATGAAGAGATTACTGGAATTCTGCTCCACGATCCCCGAGTGGATTTGGCACTGGAAACGGTCCTCCTGCCGATTTGGGGTAACCCGGGGGCTCGCATTGGCTAAAGCCTACGCCCCCAAGCTACAGCTGGCCAAACTTATGAGCGGATTTCCGGAGTTCAACTTGGATGGGTCCAAGTTTTTGCCAAAGGACTTCAAGGCTATTCAGAAAGAAGTCCGTCATCCGGCTAGCGTTATCGCTGACAGCTTAGAGATTGATGAGATTCTCCCTGCTTATGATGCTAATGACAAGGTGTTCAAGGCGAACCGCCCCCAGCCGTTCGATATGCTTGCCCGTTGGAGGGAGGAGGCGCTCAAGATAAGGGACGAAGCTGCCAAGAAGGCCGATGCCGACTCTGCTCCTGCAGCTTCGCAACCTGGAACTGCTACTAATCCGAGTGGCGCCGCCACCACCAGCGGCAACAAGGGCAAGGCCAAGATGGATCCTGCAGCTTGAAGTAATGAATATCGTCTGTCATTCCATATGCGTTAGTCGGCAAAGCGTCGTCAAAACAGCTTTATTACTTGTTTTAAGCGGAGCGCCTGTGCTCTTTTGATACTTTAGGGTTTTTGTAATATTTTTGCTTATACTCCCGATGCACTTTGCGCCCCTTTGGGCTTTTGATTAATGTGTCTTTGCACCCGCTTGTTCTTGATACCCACTTACTTTATTCTTGATACCTTGTACCTTTACCTCCCCTTTTGTTTATGCTTTCCTTGGCGCGACCCAACCTCCGGGTTTCGTTGACATCTGGGGAATGGGCTTTCACCCGGATCCCTAAGCCCCCGAGACCCGGATGCATGGCTCGTTGAAATTTTATCGGCTGGATTACGCTGTTTCTTCTTCAGAGCTCCCAAGTCCCCCAGCCCGGGTTTCCACGTCTGGGACACGTGATTGTTTCTTTTCAAGGAAACGAATTGCCTGTCGCTAAATGCCCAAGACTTCAGGACAGCTTTTTATGACGTTTGAAGTTATGCTTGATAATCGTTGAGTTTCCGGCTGCTAGCCTTATACTCTGCATAACTTGTGGTTTAGATGACCCTTTCAACTACCTTGTACTATAAGCCGGCTTCCGCGTGGATACCATGTTGTTACATCAATACGAAAACGGGGTCAAGCAAGTCCCGTTTGGGTCTCATGACCGACATTAATCGTAAGCGAACGAATCATGCCACTTTGTTGCGAGTCACATCGAGCTTAAGTAAGAATAGCCGAGAAATTTGGACTTCTTTGTCCGGTTATAAGATTGTAGCCGCACTCGTTTTTTCGAGTGACGGCCCCTATAACTCATTGGCATCAAGGCCGGGTCTTTTTTGAGTTTGCAGCTGTGCTTATAGGAGCAACCAGCCCTCAAGACCTAAATATGCACACCGTATAAATGACAATTGCCTCTTTTCCTGATAACCTCCTTTTTATTTGATATGAGAAAATTAGGTCAGCAAGCCGCCTCATTAAAAACCCATCCAGTCCCCAAGGGTGCCCCGGATAGGAAAAGAGTGCGTCTGAAACCTGCTGCCTGTTACATCGTTTTCTGCTAAGTATAGTACGGACGTAGCTGAGCCACGTTCCATGGTCTATCTCTCTCTTGCATAGGTGCAGTAGTGTGAGCAGTGTCGTTGATTGTGGCCGATTCTTCTCTTGCATCTATCAAGTAATATGACCCATTATGCAGACTCCGGCTTACGATGAAAGGTCCTTCCCATGGTGGCGATAGTTTGTGCTTTCCCTCGTTTGTTTGAACCAAGCGCAGGACCAAGTCTCCCTCCTAGAAGACCCGGCTTTTCACCCGCCGGCTATGATATCTTCGCAAGTCCTGCTGATATATGGCTGATCTTTCCAAGGCTTGCTCCCTTTGTTCTTCTAACATATCCACGGCGTCTTGCCGGGTTTTCTCGTTCTCTACTTCCACATAAGCTGTCATTCTTGGTGAATCATGAATGATGTCGCTTGGTAATACCGCTTCTGCGCCGTAGACCATAAAGAAAGGTGTCATCTGGGTGGACCGGTTAGGTGTAGTGTTAATGCCCCAGACCACGGAGGGAAGTTCTTCAACCCATGCCCCAGCGGCCCTGATACAAGGAACCCTCAGTCTTGGCTTCAATCCACGAAGTAGCTCTTGGTTCGCCCTCTCCACTTGCCCGTTGGCTTGCGGATGTGCCACTGATGCTACATCAAGCCTGATTCCATTGCTGCCACAAAATTTTTCCATCTCTCCAAGGGACATGTTGGTTCCATTGTCGGTAATTATGCTGTGGGGGTATCCGAACCGGTATATAATTCTTTTCAGGAACTTGACTGCTGTGGCCGCTTCGCAATTGGTGACCGGCATAACCTCCACCCATTTGGTAAACTTATCAACAGCCACTAAAAGGTGCGTCTTCTTGCAAGGTGACATATGGAAGGGGCCAACCATGTCCATACCCCAAACAGCGAATGGCCAAGTTAATGGGATGGTCCGTAACTCCATAGCCGGCACATGAGTTTGGCGAGCGTACCTTTGACATCCGTCGCACCTTGCCACTATCCGTTCCGCGTCTGCTAGAGCTGTGAGCCAGAAGAACCCATGTCGATAGGCCTTGGCCACAAGGGACCTTGTGGACGCATGATGCCCGCAATCACCTTCATGGATCTCCTTAAGAATCTGTCGGCCTTCTTCTGGTGTCACACAGCGCAAAAAGACTCCTGCCGCACTTCTCTTGTACAACTCTCCATTGATAATAGCGTATCCTTTTGCCCGCCTCACGATTTGTCTTGCTAGTACCTCCTGTTCTGGTAGTTCGCCCCGTGATAAGTATGCCAGATATGGCTCCGTCCACTCGGGGATGTCGCGTATTGTAGCCACGAGCTCCACGTCCGGGTCTCGATTTGCTAATTCTTCTTCAGACTCGGATTTAACTGACGGTCGCCATAGCTCGTCCAAGAAAACATTAGGTGGAACCGGCTCCCTGCGCGAGCCGAGTCTGGCGAGTGCGTCCGCCGCCTCGTTTTTTCTTCTGTCTATGTGCTCCACTTCATACCCGGAAAAACACCCGGCAACCCTATCAACCTCCCTGCGGTACGCTGCCATAGTGGCGTCCTTCCTGTCCCAGGTTCCTGATACCTGCTGCACCACGAGATCCGAATCTCCAAAGCATCGTATCCTTCTAATGTTCATCTCCTTGGCTACCTTCAAGCCATGCAACAGAGCCTCATACTCGGCCACGTTGTTTGAGCAATCAAAGTGAATCTGCAGCACGTAACTTAGTTTATCCCCCTTTGGCGATGTCAGCACCACTCCGGCTCCTGACCCCTCGTACTGCTTTGATCCATCGAAGTGCATGGTCCATGACTCGGAACTTGGAACTGCGGTAACCATTCCAGTGTGCGTCCAGTCGTTAACGAAATCAACCAAGGCCTGGGACTTGATTGCCGATCTGGGCTCGTAGCTGATATGATAATCTCCCATCTCTATTGCCCATTTGGCTATTCTGCCCGTTGCATCCGAGTTTCTGATGATATCCGACATTGGTATTGAACTAACCACTGTTATGGGATGTTCTTGGAAATATGGCTTCAACTTCCGGCTGGCCATAAAGACCCCAAACACCAATTTTTGCCAATGCGGGTAACGCTGCTTCGCTTCCGATAACACCTCGCTGACATAGTAAACCGGCCTCTGGACCGGGTAACCTTTCCCATCTTCTTTGCGTTCCACGACAACTACTGCGCTGACGGCTCGGGGACCGGCTGCCACGTATAATAACATAGGCTCTTTAGGACCCGGCGCCGCTAGTACTGGCGCTTCAGATAACTGCTTCTTTAGTGCTTCAAACGCCTCATCTGCCTCCTGATCCCATACGAACTTATCTGATTTCCGCAAAAGCCGGTACAAGGGTATTGCCTTTTCTCCAAGCCTGGATATGAACCGGCTCAGGGCTGCCACGCAGCCCGTGAGCTTTTGAACGTGCTTCAAATTTTCCGGTTTCTTCAAACTCTGGATGGCCTTGATTTTATCCGGGTTTGCCTCAATTCCTCTCTCGGAGACTATAAAGCCAAGTAACTTCCCGGCCGGAACTCCGAATACACACTTCGTTGGGTTAAGCTTCATCTGATACCTCCTCAAGTTTTTAAACGTTTCTTTTAAATCATCAATAAATGTCTCTGCTTTCCGGGTCTTAATAACCACATCATCCACATACGCGTGCACGTTACGCCCAATTTGATCCTCGAAGCACTTCTGAATACACCGCTGGTAAGTTGCGCCCGCATTTTTCAATCCAAACGTCATGGTTTTGTAGCAGAAGGCCCCAAAAGGGGTTATAAATGACGTTTTTTCCCAATCCTCCCTCTTGAGTTTAATCTGGTGGTATCCCGAATATGCGTCCAAGAAACATAGCAAGTCGCTTCCGGCTACCGCGTCTATGATTTGGTCTATCCTTGGCAGCGCGAACGGATCCTTTGGGCAATGCTTGTTGAGGCTCGTGAAATCGATGCACATCCTCCATTCATTTGTCTTTTTCATCACTAGAACCGGATTCGCTAACCAGTCCGGGTGAAATACTTCCATGATAAAGCCTGCGGTTAATAGTCGTGCGATTTCCTCACCTATAGCTCTTCTCCTTTCCTCGTTCATTTTTCTCAAACCTTGCTTCACAGGCCTGGCCCTGGGATCCACATGCAAACTGTGCTCTGCCAACTCGGTGGGGATACCCGGCATGTCGCTGGGAGTCCAGGCGAACACATCCGCATTTGAGCGTATGAACTCCACTAGGGACTTTTCTTGCGCGTCTTCCAAATTGGACCCTATAGTGAACTGCTTGGTGGGGTCTCCTTCCACAAAATCTACTTTCTTGGTGTCTTGAGCCGCCTTAAATTTTACTCTTTCGTCCTCAGAATCTGGTCTTCTCAATGCCGTGCCATCTTCCGGATCCACCTGAGACCGGTAATATTTAAGTTCTTCCTTTCTGCAGGCTTGCTCGGCCATCACCGAATCTCCCTCATCACACTCTGCTGCTATATCCCGGTTTCCATGGATAGTGATGGTCTGCTTGGGGCCTGGAATCTTTAACTGCAAATATACATAGCACGGCCTAGCCATGAATTTAGCATAAGCTGGTCTTCCGAACAATGCGTGGTAAGGACTGTGCAACCGGACCACCTCAAACGTGAGCCATTCTACCCGATAGTTATCTACCGACTCTCCGAAGGCTACTTCCAACGTAATTTTTCCTTCGGGGCGCGCCGAATGACCCGGCACGATTCCATGAAAAACCGTCGAACTTTTCTGTAGCTGAGATTCTTTGAGGTTCATGCGCAAGAAGGTTTCCCAATATAGGATGTTGATGCTGCTCCCTCCGTCCATCAATACCTTTCTCAATTCATAACCATTGACCTGTGGCGAGACTACTAACGCCAGGGTTCCGGGGTGCTCTATTCCTTCCGGATGATCCCTTCTGCTCCATGTTACCTCTTGTTCTGCCCATCTCAAGTACCCCGGAGTGGCCGAGGAAACTGAATTCTCTGTCTGTTTTAACGCCCTTTTGTCCCTGTTGGAAGTCCCTGTAACATGCACATGATATTGTCCTTTTAAATTGAGCGTACGTACCATACCGATGAAGATACTGATTTGGCCAATCGATACCGCGGATCCGGATTCGAGGTGCTCCGGCTCCAACTCCCACCCGGAATTGTCCACTATCCTTTTTCCTTCGTCATCAGAGTAGATCTCGCCGACAACAAAGTTCTTCATGTTCTTCCGAGCTTCTCCCGTGATGTAAACACCTTTGGACGCAGGCCCCACGGTGGGCGCCAACTGTCGTGGGATAATCACGGCAGATGTTACCGGGGGTAACTGATCTTGGGGCAAGTCGACACAGGTATTCGGGAGATGGTTTAGCTCGAAGGAAGACATGGCGGAAAGCAATCTAAGAACCGGAAAATAACTCGCCGGATCTCAATATGAATTATGCTGGATACTCGATAACTGGTGTTACAACTATGACTTGAATCTCTGGCAAACTAAACCTAGGGGCCGGTTTATAAAGCACCCGTACACCCCTAACTTGCCCTCCAAGGCACATCTTGAGTCCTACTCGAACTCCACATACAAACCCTAACATCCCTTACCGCAGCCCACAATCCGGGTCACAAATCTTACAAGCCTTTGGGCCTTCCAGTAATCTCTTTACCCCAAGCCGGATATCACTCAGCACACCTCGGGCCGGATTATATCTTGAAGTGGGCCTACCGGGTTACTATCCCCCCATCACGCCGGACTCGGCGAGCTCATCCAGCTTCGCCTTGGTCACTGTGGACCGCGCCCAGTTGGCGGAGATGGACTGAGTTGACCTTGGCTTTGCCGGCTGTTTTCCCTTGTTCTTGGGAGCCATTTGTTCGGTCTGCAAAACACAAGGCAAGAGTGCAGAACATGAGTAACTAAGACCCGGAAACTACGAGTTATCCGAGTATCAACAAGCAGTACGGAAACTACGAGTTATCCGAGTATCAACAAGCAGTACGGAAACTACGAGTTATCCGAGTATCAACAAGCAGTACGGAAACTACGAGTTATCCGAGTATCAACAAGCAGAACGGAAGTTACGGGTTATCCGAGTATCAGTGAGCAATTGTGAAAGAGGGTTGATTGTCTGGTTAACTAGAGGGTAAATGAAAAATCCGGAAATAGTGGATTACCCGGGTATCGAAGAACAACTACGGGAAATCTTGACGGGCAACACCTAGATTGGAAAATTTGCAGAGAAATTTGCGGAGAAATTAATGGTTGCGAGAGACAGGAGAGTGTTATTGGATCTATCATTGAGCAATTAGACAAGCAAGAATGTAGTTGAGCAATCTAAATCGGTACGGAGTAAGAAAGTAGCCTACGGGCGGACCTAGATCCAGTCTAATTCGAGCGGAGAGCTTCAAGTTGAAATTCATGGAGGAAGGAATCTTACCGGCGTGATTTGGAGCAGGGCGCGGCGGCGGCAGATGGCACAGTTGAGGTGCCCCTTTGGATCTCCTGGTGGGCAGCTCGGGGGCGCGGCGGCGGAGACTGACGGCAGCGCGGCACGGATCGAGGATGAGCGCAGATGGCGGCGGCTCGGTCCCGGCGGCGCGTCCGTGGGCTCCGTGGTGGCGCGGCTGCGAGCTCAAGTGTGGGAGCACCGGAGGCGAAAGAGATGAAGTGGAAATGGAACGTTGGATTAGGTTACCCCCTAGGGCACCTATTTATAGGTGCGGGTGGGGATACCTAGGTTAAGTAAGCGGGAGCTGAAATTTCGGGAGGTGGGATACCCGCCCGAAATTTTTGGGATAGGCGTTAAAATACCCATGCGCGATATCCGGAAAGGATAGGAAGTAAATCATTCCCGCGATATCCGGGCTAGTTAGCGAACAAAATGAGCCGGGTCTTCTATGTTCTCTTCGGAATGTTGACCCGGGAAGATGAAGATGAATTTGGAGAGAGCCGGGTTATTATATGGACCACCAGTGGAGTTAGGCCTAGCTGTGTATCAAAGCAACCTAACCCGGCCTCTATGAACTTCTTTGTTTGTTATTTTTGCAGGGAATAGCATGCGCTTCAAGGGGGTCCCGTGAAGCCCAAGCTATTCTGGGGACTACTGATGGAGGAATGATAACCCGGTAGGCTAACACCAAGGTGTAACTCGGCCCAAAGGGCGCTGCGCAAGATCCGGCTTAGGGAAAAGTAGTTTCTAGAAGGCCCAAGAGTGTAGGCCTCGTAACCCGGTTTGTGGGTTCCGATAGGGAAACTTAGGGTTTGTAAGCAGTGTCCGGGTAGGACTCCGAGTATGCCTTGGATAGTAAGCCAGGGGGTCCGGATATTATATAAGCCGGCCCCTAGGGTTAGATTAGACACAATCACGCGATTACGAGATATTCGAGTATCCACTGTAACACGAGAGTTGAGATAATATAGTTAGATCGGAGACTTGGCGACTTGATTGCCGGCTACCAGATCGCGTATCACCATGGTTTCCTTCGAGCTAAACCCTCTCCCAAACACCAGAGTCGAATTGCCCCAAGACAAGTTACCCCCGGTAACGTATGCCGTGATTATCCCACGACACTAAGTTTGCCAAAACCAACTAGATTAACTTGATGCTCCAATATCAATACCAATACTAATAACAAGATCAACCATAAAACAAGAATTGAAAGCTAAAATAAAGTGTAGAACATGATGAAACTTCTCATTAATATTCCATAACGTCAACTCAAACCAAGGGATTCAACGATAACCAACTAAAGAGTGATACTTCCATTCTACAAACCATACTATATGATATTTCCTCTACTCATGATATGACTCTAGTAAAAGGTAAAAAGGTGAAAGATAAAGGTGTGATACCGCGGCACTACCCCAAGCTTGGAACAAGCCAAGGGGATGACAATACCCATGACAAATTAATTCTTCGGTGGCAGTGGTGGTGAGTCCTTCTCAGAGCTTATCAACAGATTTCTTCAAATCTTCAATTGCGAACATGAGCATACGCATCATCTCTGTATTGCGATCAATACGGTTTGCGTGCTTGCAGCAGGTGAATCCCAGCCATAAAGATTTTTCCCCCACACCTCCTTAGGTCGAGAGCTTTCTTCATCTGCACGGTTAGAACGATCCATATCCCAGCAAGAAGGCAAACTTTGCCTCGGGTACTTCTTTAGATTGATATTCATGGATCAAGGTGTGGAAGGGATTTTTGATACTTGGAAGTGGTATCCCTAGAGCTAGGAACTGACGTGGGACCTTCCCTCAAGTGCTCCTTTCTTGAACTTGGAGGGTTTTTCTACTACCCCAATGCTTGTGATGGTAGCACGTGGGCGCACGCGCGAGTCTTCTTCTACATCTCTTTCGGCTCCACTATCGATTTTTTCCTCCATCTTCCGGTCTTGGAGATCATCTTTCTCCGGTCCCTTCCCCTTTTTGTTGTTGGAGGAGACCATGGTGCTTCTAAACCAAAAACAGATCCTGGCAGAAACAGGTCGAAACAGAAACACGACGAGAAAATGATATACGGACCTCGGGGGGTCCGGGGGATTATATAGCAAAAATATGTATAACGAAAGGAAAGTCCAGGTCGAAAACGAGTTGGAAGGGGCTCCGGGGCGCCCACACCATAGGGTGGCGCGGCCAGGGGTGGGCCCACGCCGCCACATGGTGTGGTGCCCTCGGGTACCTTGTCCTACTCTTCTCCGGCTCGATATTTTTTATATTTTCCAAAAATCAATAATTTATAACTTGGAAAGTAATGCGTGAACTTCTTCTTAACATAACTGTTACCTATTCGAAAACGGACTCAGCAAATTCTAGAATCTTCCCTCTAATGAACTTCTCTGGAGTCATTACTTGAATAACATCAACATCTTCATCATAAGAATCCTCGGAAATATAATGTTTGAGTCTTTTCCCATTTACCACTTATGTAGTGTTATCTTTGAAGGAAGCAATTTTGATTGCACCTGAACGATACGCCTCTTCAATAATATAAGGTCCTTCCCATCTGGAGAGTAATTTTCGTGCAAAAAATCTGAGATGATACATATACAATAGAACTTTATCACCAACATGAAACTCTCTTTTAAGAATTCTCTTATCATGCCATTGTTTAACTTTCTCTTTAAAGAGTCTAGCATTTTCATAATCTTCACATCTCCATTCATCTAGATGATTCAAATCAAGCATTCTTTTCTTACCAGCAAGTTTAAAATCTTTATTAAGCTCTTTCACTGCCCAATAAGCTTTGTGTTCTAATTCTAAAGGCAAGTGACAAGCTTTTCCATAAACCATTTTTTAAGGAGACATAACCACATGATTTTTATAAGCAGATCTATAAGCCCATAAAGCATCATTCAACTTATCAGACTAATGTTTCCTAGATTTATTAAGAGTCTTTTGCAAGATAGATTTAATTTCTCTATTTGATAATTCTACTTGCCCACTGGTTTGAGGATGAAAAGCTGAGGAAATTCTATGATTAACATCATATTTATAAAGGGTTTTCTAAAACCACCAAGAATAAAGTGAGAACCTCCATCAGTCATAAGATATCTAGGCACACAAAACCTAGGGAGAATAACATCTTTAAGCATTTTTAACGAGGTTTCGCCATCAACACTTTTAGTAGGTATAACTTCTACCCATTTAGTTACATAATCAACAACAACAAGAATATGTGTATAACCATTTGAAGGAGGAAACATACCCATAAAGTCAAATCCCCAACAATCAAAAGGTTCAATAACAAGAGAATAACTCATAGGAATTTCATTACGTCTAGATATATTACCAACACTTTGACATTCATCACAAGATAAAACAAATTTACGTGCATATTTAAAGAGAGTAGGCCAATAGAAACCTAATTGTAGAACCTTCTGTGCGGTTCTATCTCCAGCGTGATGTCCTCCATAAGCACTACCATGACACTTTTTCAATATTTCACGTTGTTCATGATCTGGAACACATCTTCTCATAATACCATCCACTCCTCCTTATATAAGTGTGGGTCATCCCAAAAGTAATGCCTCAAATCATAGAAGAATTTTCTTCTTTGCTGAGCTGTAAATGTTGGAGGCAAATACTTGGAAACAATAAAGTTAGCATAATCAACATACCATGGACTATCCAGGGAGTTTACTTTTATTGCAACTAGTTGTTCATTTGGAAAACTATCATTAACAGGAATAGGATCAAAAGCAATGTTTTCCAATCTAGACAAGTTATCAGCAACAGGATTTTCAGCACACTTCCTATCCACAATATGCAAATCAAACTCTTGTAAAAGCAACATCCATCTAATAAGCCTAGGCTTAACATCTTTCTTTTCCATAAGGTATCTAATAGCAGCATGATCAGTATGAATAGTGACTTTTGAATCAACAATATAAGGTCTAAATTTATCACACGCAAAAACAGCAGCTAAAAACTCTTTTTTAGTGGTAACATAATTCTTTTGAGCAGAATCAAGAGTCTTACTAGCATAATGAATACCATTCAATTTCTTATCTACTCGCTGTCCAAGTACAACACCTACAGCAAAATCACTAACATCACACATAATTTCAAAAGGTAAATTCCAATCAGGTGGTTGGACAACAGGAGCAGTAGTTAACGCCTTCTTTAAAGTTTCAAAAGCTTCCTTGCAATCATCATCAAAAACAAAGGTATGTCTTTTTGAAGAAGATTAGTAAGAGGCTTTGATATTTTAGAGAAATCTTTAATAAACCTTCTATAAAAACCAGCATTACCAAGAACACTACGAATACCTTTAACATCCCTGGGACATGGCATTTTCTCTATTGCTTTCACTTTAGCCCTATCAACTTCAATGCCTCTTTCGGAAATTTTATGTCCAAGAACAATTCCATCATTAACCATAAAGTGGCATTTCACCCAATTAAGAATAAGATTAGTTTCCTCACATCTCTGCAAAACTTTATCAAGGTTGTACAAACAATTATCAAAAGAATTTCCATAGACGGAGAAATCGTCCATGAATACTTCCACAATTTCTTCACAAAAGCCATGAAAAATAGCAGACATGCATCTTTGAAACGTAGCAGGAGAATTACATAAACCAAAAGGCATACGTCTATAAGCATAAGTTCCATAAGGAAAAGTAAAGGTTGTTTTCTCTTGTCTTGTTTTCTAATAGAAATTTGAGAAAAGCTAGAATAACCATCAAGAAAACAAAAATGAGTTTTCTGAGACAACCTCTCTAGCATTTGATCAATAAAAGGAAAAGGATAATGATCTTTCTTAGTAACTTTATTAACCTTTCTAAAATCAATGCACATTCTATAACCAACTACTACTCTTTGTGGAATAAGCTCATTATTTTCATTAGGCACAATAGTCATTCCACCTTTTTTTGGGACACAATGCACATGGCTTACCCATCTACTATCAAGGATAAATAATACCAACATCAAGGAGTTTTAATACCTCATTTCTTACGACATCCTTCATCTTAGGAATTAAACGACGTTGATGTTTAACAAATGGCTTTGCATTAGGTTCAATATTAATAGCATGCTGACATATAGTAGGGCAAATCCCTTTCAAATCATCAAGAGTATATCCAATAGCTCCACGGTGTTTCTTCAATATTCCCAATAATATTTCCTCTTCTTCACCTGAAAGTTTAGAGCTAATAATAACATGATATATTTTGTTTTCATCAATATAAGCATATTTAAGATCATCAGGTAAAGGTTTTAAATCAAAAAACAGGATCCTCTTTGGGTGGTAATGTGGTACCCAAATCCTCCACAGGTAAATTATGTTTCAGTATCACCGGTTGACGAAGAAGAATATCGTCAATTTCATGTCTTTCTTCCATAAAGACTTCACTTTCATGGTACTCCATGAATTGCTGCAAAGCATTGTTAGGAGCAAGAGCAATAGAAGCAAGTTTTTCAACCTTAAAATTTACATCAGGCAATTCAACTTCTTAAGGAGCTCTAGAAAATTTAGAGAAATTAAACTCGTAAGATTTTCCATCGAATGTAGTCAATATTTTCTCCTTCCTACAATCTATAACAGCGCCACAAGTGTTCAAGAAGGGTTTATTAAAGATAATAGGACAAGTTTTACTAGCAGCATTACCTAGTACTAGAAAATTAGTAGGATATTTAGTTTTACCACATAAAACTTCCACATCTCTAACAATACCAGTTGGAAAGAGAGTTTCTCTATTAGCAAGATGAATAACTACATCAATATCTTCAAGCTCACAAGAACCAATTCCATGCATAATTTCTTTATAAAGCTCATAAGGAATAGCACTAGAACTTGCACCAATGTCACATAAACCATAATATCAATCATCACCAATCTTAACAGAAAGCACATGAACACTAGTTTTCTTAGGTCTATGAGGATGGGGAACAATATTAGAAGCATCCTCACAGAAGACAATGTGTTCATCCTCTACATTTCCGCAAACAATGTCTTTTACTATTGCTACTGCGGGTTCAACAATTATTTGTTCATCAGGTTCAATAGATTTCCTTATGCTCTTATTAACCACACTAGCTACAATAGAGTGTTCTTTTACCTAATCAGGGAAAGGAAATTTCTCAATATAAGGCTCAGGGACAGCAGGATTAATAGCATGCACTTCTATATTTCTACCAGGAACAATATCTTTATAAGGTGCATGATATTTGTGATATTCCTTTTTAGAAATATCAAGATAGGAAGCACAGGCTTTAAGACAATTTGCAAAGATTTGAGAATCAAGACCACAAATAGCACTAACATTATAGAAATCATCAGTTCCCTTAAAAGATTTAATGCATTCACAATCGTAATTTATACCCGACTTTTTACCTTTGTCATGCTCCCATCCTCTAGTGTTTTCTTTAATACAATCAAGAAGGTCCCGTTTAGCTTGTTCCTTTGAACATGTGAATGATCCAGAACAAGAAGCATCCAATAAATCCTTATCATGAAGAGAAAGCCTTGCATAAAACTTATTGATGACAATATTACTCGGGAGCTCATGAACGGGGCATTGAATCATTAATAACTTCATTCTCCCCCAAGCTTGGGAAATACTCTCTCCATCATAAGGCCAGAAATTATATATTTGATTCCGGTCTTTATGAATCTCACTAGGAGGATAGAATTTAGAATAAAAGAGAGTTACAATTTCCTCCCATCCAATAGATTCACCATTCTTCAGCAATTTGAACCATTCAGCGGCTCTACCTTTCAGCAATAAAGAGAATAATTTCTTTTAACTTGATCTCTAGTAATACCTGCACACCTGAATAACTCGCATAATTGATGTATAAAGAGCAAATGATCACCGGGATGGACAGTTCCATCTCCATAATAGCAGTTATCCCTAACACTTCGAACAATTTTCTTAGATATTTCATAAGGATCTAATTTAGCAGATAACGGGTCACATACTACCCTAGCAGTGATAGAAGTAGTTCCTCTAAATAGAGAACCAAAAGAATTCTCCATAATGAAATAAAGCAGCGGACAGAAATAAAAACAACACTCACAGTATAAGTTTCTCTTACCAATTCCACTTACCAATAACACTTCACTCCCAGGCAACGGCGCTAGAAAATAGTGTTGATGACCAACAAGTATAGGGGGTGTATCGTAGTACTTTCGATAAATAAGAGTGTCGAACCCAATGAGGAGCAGAAGGTGTTGGCAAGTAGGTTGGATAGAGAATTCACTGTAAACACTAGCAAACGGGTTTTTGGTGGTTTTGGATATAGCAGTTAAATAAAGTGCGAGTAAATAAATAACAGTATTAATAATTGCAGCGAGTGGCCCAGTCCTTTTGAGCTCAAAGGACAAGCCGGTTGTTTTACTTATGGTGACTAAACGTTCTTGAGGACACATGGGAATTTCGTCAAGTGCTTTCACTTCATATAGTTGATTAATATTTATTGTTTTGATAGGTGTTGTGTGGGTGAACCTATGCTAATGCACTGCCAAACTAGGACTAATACATACTTGTGATTAAACTCCCTGCAAGCATCCGCAAATACAAGAAGTAATTAAGATAAATCTAATCACAACCTTAAACTCTGGGATCCTACACTCCCTCATGCCTCGGTTTCCTAACGGGGGTTCAGGTTTCTGTCACTCCGGCAACCCCACAATTAGGAGCCAAATACACAATGCATCTACCTAGGCCCATAAACGTGAAGTATCATGTATTCGACGTTCACATGAGACCAGTAGAAGAATAACACCACAACTTAAATATCAAACCATATAGATATTACTTCAACATAACTTCACTACTAACATCATGACTTCTCCCATGTCCTGAAGAACTAAACAAACAAACTACTGATACATCATAAACGTATCCTTAATTTCTGATGTTCCATGTTGTTTTCTTATTGTTTCCCACATGTTTGCTATACACTTTATGTCATTTTTATCGATTTTCCGGACTAACATATTGACAAGATGCCACAGAGCCAGTTCCCTTTTTTCTGCTCTTGTTATTTTCAGAAAAGTTGTTCTCGAAATATTCTCGGAATTGGACGATTCAAAAGCCAGAATTCTTAGAAGTCCCGGAGGGTCAAGGAAGTCCCAAAGAGACCCCGAGGGGGGGCATACGGTGGCCACACCATAGGGTGGCACGGGTCCCCCTAGCCGCGCCACCAGGTGGTGTGGGCCCTCTGGCCACCCACCCGTCATCGCCCTTTCGCTTAGATATGTCCCCCCGATGCATCAACCCTAAAGGAATCAGCCTTTTTCCGCAGCTGACAAGTTTCGGGGGACATAAATCTCTGTTCCGGCACCCCGCCGGGACGGGGAAGTGCCCCCGGAGCCATCTCCATCGACTCCACTGCCATCTCCATCGATGTTGCTGTCTCCTATGATGAGGAGGGAATAGTTCTTCCCCGGGGCTGAGGGCTCTACTGGTAGCTATGTGCTTCATCTCTATCTCCCATGGTGTGATCTTTATGTGATCATGAGCTTTGTAATCTAGTTGAATAAGTAGATGTACTCTTCATCTATTTTTTTCTACTCAAGTGGTTCTATTATGAGATCACCATAAACACTTTGATCGCGATGTAAAGGTGATAGTGTGTGCACCGTGTTGTTTAGCATGATATTTATACCTTGTGTTGGATGACCCTATGAAATTGTGGTGTTTGTCTAGTACCTTCTAGGGCGCTCATACTGACAGCATGGGGTTAACTAGGCATGGGAATGCGACTTTGAGGAGTGCTGTTACAGACCTACGCAATGAATTGGTGTTTGTTATTCGACCGGAGAGTGGTTCGGAGTAGCGTAGTGAAGAGAGATATTTATGCATTCAATTATGTTATCATTGTTGAGAGTGTGCACTAGTGAAAGTATGATCCCTAGGCCTTGTTTCTAAGCGTTGAAACACCATTTACAATCAGTTCTGCTACATGTTTGCTTGCTGCCATTTTTATTTGTAATTGTTATTATCACTTATAACCATCCATATTACTTGTACTTTACTCTCTCTTCGCCAAACTAGTACACCTATACAACTGACAATTGTATTAGGTGTTTTGGGGACACAAGAGACTTCTCTTATCGTGATGGCAGGGTTGCTTGAGAGGAATACCTTTGACCTCTTCCTCCTTGAGTTTGATAAACCTTGGGTAATCCACTTAAGGGAAACTTGCTGCTGTTCTACAGACCTCTGCACTTGGAGGCCCAACACTGTCTACAAGAATAGAAGCGTGCGTAGACATCAAGCTCTTTTCTGGCTCCGTTGACGGAGAGGTAAGGTAAAAGGTTCTCACATCCTCGGGTATGAGTGCTCGAAGTTATTTTCTTTCGATTCTGAAGTTATATCTTTTGTTTCTTTTTTCACTAATTAGGCTTCATGGAAAACAACAAAAATGAGACAGAACTTTATAATCTTTATCTTGTGTTAGGACATGAGTTGTTTGAAGAGAAAATTAAAAAACCTATGGAGCTTTATTTGCATGCTAGTAGAAATGTTGTTAGTATTAATTATTTGAACACCATTATTGCTAATGCTATGGAAAAATCTAAGCTTGGGGAAGCTGGTTTTGATGAATATGATATTTTTATTCCCCCAAGTTTTGAGGAGGAATTTTTTTTATGATACTTTGCCTCCAATATATGATGATTACAATGATGAATAAGTTATTTTCAGTCCACCTACTATTGAGGAGAAAATTAATTATGATTACAATATGCCTCCTATATTTGATGATTATGGTCATGAGAATAATAATGATAGTTATTTTGTTGAACTTGCTCCCACTGCAATTAATAAGAATGACTATGCTTATGTGGAGAGTAATAATTCTTTTATGCATGTGGCTCATGATAAGAATGTTTCTTGTGATAGTTATATTGTTAAATTCAGTCGTGATTCTACTGAAAGTTATTATGAGAGAGGGAAACATAGTTTCATGCATCTCAACAATATCATGTTTCCCCTCTTTATGTTGAAAATTTTGAAGTTGCACTTATTTTGTCTTCCTAGGCTAGCCACTTTGTGCTTTATTGACTTGTTCTTTTACAAGATTATTTTTCATAGGAAGTGGGTTAGACTTGAACTTGTTTTACATTTGCTTCTTGATGCTCTCTTTTTCTTCAATTCATATTTCTTATGTAAGCATCTTCTCAAATTATCATGCCTAGCTAAAAGGCGTAAAAGAAAAGCACTTCTTGGGAGATAATCCATGTTTTTATTTTTGGTTTGTTTTTCTCTGTTTTCTTTGAGTCAAGGGGTTGTATACTTCTGTAGCAAGTCCTTTGTATCTTTATTTTCATGTTTTATTTGTGCCAATTAAAGTTTCTAGCGAAAATTGGAGTTGGTTTTGGATTTCTGCGCAGAAAACAGATTTCTGCTGTCCACCGTAAAAAATCGTATAATTCACAGAAAAATCGATATAACCTGAAATTTCTTTTTCTTATTCCTCGGATAATTCCGCAACTTTTTCGTTCTTTAAGTTTTTCTATCTGATCAACGTAATTCCCCGAAAAAATTTGTATTTACAGACTGTTCTGGTTTTGACAGATTCTGTCATTTTTCTTGCATTTGCTCTTTTACGATGTCAAGTGAATTTCTTTGCTTCAGAAAACATCAGTGTCTATAGAAAATGTTAAAATTATCAATAGAACTTGTTCCATACATAACCAATGGATTTTTAATTGGTGCACTAACCCTCTAATGCGAATTACTCTTTGAGTGTGATGTGAACGAAGTTTTCAAGGGTCAAGAGAAGAGGGTGATATATGTGATCAAGAAGAGTGCAAGGTAAAACCTTGGGGATGCCCCCGTGGTTCATACAAGCATATTTTTAGAAGAATCAAGCATCTAAGCTTGGGGATACCCAAGGCATCCCCTTCTTCATCAACAATATATCAGGTCACTTCTACTGAAACTATATTTTTATTCGGTCACATCATATGAAGTTTACTTGGAGCGTCTGTTTGTTTTTCCTTTGTTTTCTTTTGTTTTCCTTGCTGCAATAATATATTTGGACCCTAGAATTCTTTGTTTGGGAGAGAGACACGCTCCGCCTTTTTTTTGAATACTTGTTATGCTAGTATTCTTAGTTTTTCTTCTAGTTGCTGCAAAAATTCCTGTTTAGCTCTTGTTTTCATTGCATCTCTTATTCAGAGCTGTTAGTTTTAGTAGTGTTATGTGAGTACTCTCATGTTTTCTTGCTGTAGCATTTAGAGTTTTTTTGTTAAAGGATGTTTTGTATGGTGCTTGTTGGGAAAAGAAACTACTTGAAGTAGAATTTTTAACGATGCAAGTAGAAGCTTGTATAGACTGTGCCTAGAATTTTCATATCATGCTAGATGTTATTTTAGTTCTAAAGCATTGTGGTTATTGAGTAGCATGAGTATCCTCAAATATCTGAGAGTGTTTAATGTGCCATTGAAAGAATCATGAGTTGTTCTTGTCATATTGAAGCATAAATTTGTGGTATTCTCCTTTGAATGTTTTATTTGGTTGACTTGGCGCATGCTCACACCATGTTTATGACTATGAACCAGTCACTTATAGCCTCCATGATCATTTATTTTTTGAACTTGTGGTACAACTTATGCTTTGATTAATGATGTTTATGTCGCTATGCATGATTATGGCCATTATTGCTCTCTTGATTTGTCGCTCCCAGTCTTATGGTAGCCTCCAGTTGTAGTAAGTATGAGCTCTACTCGTGCAATACAACTCCCAAAAACTAGAGTATACCAAATGTGTCCACCATACCTACCTACATGTGGTATTTAACTGCCATTCCAAGTAAATTGCTCATGTGTTACCTTTAAAACCTTCAAAATTACTCATGTTTTGTGTTTCTGTTTTTGCTCATGAGGACGTAAATAGAGAATCTTTATCTCACTTGTTGATTGGATTTCACACCCTGGACTAGTGTCTTCACTCTCCGCCCACTTATCCAATTCATAGAAGAGTTGGCAGCAGGGTGTCCAGCCCCAAATTAATAACACAAATTCTCTTCACTATTTTTGCCCCTGATTTATCAGTCAGAGCATAATTGTGTAAATAAAAGAGAAAGAGGGATGACCTTCTACACCAGTTGAGTCCTTCATATGGGATCCACTCTTATGAAGTCTAGTTGGCTTGTGACGTACTGTATTTTCTGTTTACCATTCGTTGACATTAGCATACACCTCCCTAAATATAGACACTCCTCCACGGTATGTGATTGTTGGCAGGCATGTCAGACCCCGGACCCAGAGATATACAAACTGTCATGTGCTCCTAGCAATGGAACTCACAAGGGCTTCGGGGTTACCAGCCCCGGCCGCAACAAACAACGGCAGGCAGACCGGATTCATCGGCACGCAGTCCGGATCCCCGGTCTACTACTCCTTGTGTCCATGCTAGTCATAACCAGACATGCATACCCAAGCGTCCACGAGTCGGATGAAACTGAGGGAACGGGACCAAAGTTATACAGAGCTGCTATGTGTCCAGAAAGTGCAACAACAATCGAGGGTTACTGGGGTTACCTCGCCCCAGGCCGGATATCTCTGGCAGGCGGGCTCGGACATGGATCATCGGCTCCACAACCCCTCGACTGCGACAACTATGCAGGCATAGCCAAAACTGTATAACAACGGGCTCGAGACCAACAATCGATCAAAGCAGTACTCTAGCCATGAAAGTTGTATTAAACAAGGCATACTAGAGTAGCTTACACGCAGAGGTTACATGACCAACATAGGTCAAGCAACCCAACATTACAACAAGCAGCGAAAGCAAAGATGTTGCTATACAACAAGAGCAAAAGGACTAAGAGTCGGAAATGTAAGCAACGTAGCCAAACCCATACTACAGATACCAGGATGCTGCCTGGGAACTCCTAAGTACTCGTCGACGTCGAGGTAGAACCCCTCTTCAGCTGCATCGCCGAAGTCTGAAACAAAACAACAACGAGGCAAGGTTGAGTACAAAAGGTACTCAGCAAGACTTGGCTTTTAAGGTTCTTTGCATAAAGCCAACTTTGTTTTCCGAAGTTGAGGAAGAAAAGCACGTGTAACAGAGCATTTCTAAAACAGAGGAGAAATCTACTCAACTACTGAGATCATTATGTTCTTTAGTCCACCAAGTACATTCTCAACCCCAGACTACCTTATGCTACAAGAATCACCCCTCTCGACGTAGTCGAGGAGGCATCCTTCATTCATTGCCAACAAGTTTTAGTCATTCCGTTAGAGTTATCTATGACCCCGTGACTTTCACCAAGTTGTCCATAACCGTGGACACGGCTTTCCGAAAGATTTATCCCTGCAGGGTGGTACACTTTACCCACACGTATCGACCGACTCTTAGTGCCACGCGGTAACGCTCCTCTCTAAGAGCGCGGCAGAGTGTGGTCGACCACGGCCTTTACCTTGCCTAACCCTTTCCATGAGTCAACCCAAACAGGGCCACCCCATCAACAGGGAGTTGGCCACCTCCTGACGGCACCTGTTCTGTGAATCGGGACAAGATCCGTGTACGTCCATCACTGGTCCCGGTCACGCCCTAGTTTTCTCCAAAACCTTTTAGGACACACCCGCAAATGGAAAGCTCAAACTATGTGACCCATGGAAGTGATCAAACAAGTTAGTTAGCCGAGCGGGGTTCATTGGCCCGCGTGTGGCTGCACGCTCAGTCTTGGCTTCCGCGGCGAGACCTTAAATCCTAGGGTTGGCGAGTACGGAACGAATAACCACTACCCAAGT
Source organism: Alopecurus myosuroides (assembly GCA_028641055.1). Lineage (NCBI taxonomy): Eukaryota > Viridiplantae > Streptophyta > Magnoliopsida > Poales > Poaceae > Alopecurus > Alopecurus myosuroides. The sequence goes on from CM054063.1 coordinate 22,248,373, forward strand.
GGCTCCCGTGCTAGCCTTAGACAGTTTCATATGCTGAGTACTCACAAATATAACATCATACAAGGTTATCGAAGTGACCCAAATCATCAACCAGATGAAGTAGATCAGAACACTAAGCATGGCTAAGCATAACACACAAGGCTCTACGATACTCAAACAACCCTAGTCATACTAGGAGGGTAAACAGGTATGAAGGTGACATGTGAGGGGGAGGGTCATGCAGTGGATAGGTTAACTCTAACAGACTCAAAACCAAGTTGAATCGAATGCATGAGAAAGAGGTTGAAAGACTCAAAACATGGGGTAGCCATGAGGTGGTGCTTGCCTTGCTCGTCGAAAGTAGAGCTTGGGTTGTCGTAGAAAGCTGGGTCGACCTCCGGATCTCGGTCTACCGATAGCGAGCAACACCGGAAAGAAGGCAAACAATCAATACTTGACGACAGTGCAATGCACAATATGTATGCATGAGTAAAACAATGCAATTGAAATGAAGCTTAAGGAATAGAACAGGAAGCTAGGGTTTCGCGCCGTGAACGACGAACACCGGAGGGGGGGAGAAAACCCTAAACTGGAGATGTGACCAAGCTAAGATGCTCAAAAGACTTTGTAAACCTCATAGTTGGATTGCATTTGTTTCACTGATCAAAATGGTATATTACACTTAATTTTCTATTTTTATTGAATAAAAACTTTATTTTCAATATTTAATTGAATTAAATGTATGCTATAAAGTGGCCTTATTTTAAACTTGGTTAACATGTATGAAAATGGTATGGATAAATAGCTCTCATTTTTCTGAACACCTACATATTTTTTTCATAATTTTTGGAGCTATAAAATAAAAGTTATTGAATTTCCAAAATTGTATTTAATTCTGGTTTTTTTTCTATTTTTCTGCGGGCCCACTGCACAGTTCAAAAGAAGACAGGGAGTGCCACTTGGCACGCCACGTGGGCAGGTGATGTCACAGTGACATCACCGTGACCTCACGGTGGTGGCCGGACGGTGACAGATGCCAACGCCGGCGACGATTCCGGCGATCTCCGGACGCCTTGTCTGCGGCGCTGCCTTCCTCTCGTCGAGAGGAACCCGTAGAGGGTAGCCTCGCTTGCCGGAAGGCAACGGCGGCGAGCCGGCGTGAAGAAGCGGCGGCGGACGGCCTCGGCTCCGGCGAACTCGTCGAATCCGAGCCGGAGGGCTCGACGGAGGGGTTGGAGAGGGGCGCGGACTCACCAGGAGCGCGAGGAGGAGCTCAGGGGAACCGGAGGAGCTCCGAGACGGCGGCGCGGTGAGAAGATGGCCGGCGGCCGGAGAGGAGAACGGCGGCTCGATTCGCCGCGCCTACGGCATCCCGGCGGCCGTGCCTGCTCGAGGAGGTAGAGGATTCGACGGCGCACCCGATGAGCTCAACGAGGAGGTGGGGGAGGCAGTACAGCGGCGACGGCGGCGGATCGCCGGTGGCGGGCGTTTTTGGGCGGAGGGAGAGACACAGAGGGGGAGGAGGGACAGCGAGGGGGGGGGTTCTGCGGACAAGGGGAGATCGGGACGTCTCCTTGAGGCCTCACTGGGCCTCCACGTCGTCAGGGGGCCAAGCAGGAGGTGGAGGGCGGCGGCGGCTGCCTCCCTGGCCGGCGACAAGGAAGAAGACGTCAAAAAGGTGTTTTTGTGGATAACCCCCTGAGAAGACTGGGAAATTGCGAAGAGGTCCTTGAGAAATTTAAAACTGAACCCAAAACAGAAATTTGAGGGCCTTTTTGTGAAGCAAAAATTGCACAAAAATAGTCGTTGGAAAGCTCTTCAAATTTTCCATCTTTCTAGCACAAGGTTGGATCATTTTGAAAAACTTTGCAGAACAACTTTGTTTGAAACCAGTTTAAGTGATTTTCTGGTAATTCTCTGATTAAATTTTAGAAGCAAAATTTTGGTTCATTTTTCATGCATGCATGCCATGTACTCAACACCTCTCTTTATTACACAAAAAGTAGGGATGTTACAAGTATACCCCCCTTACAAGAATCTCGTCCCGAGATTCCTAGGTTTTAGAAAAGAAGTCGGGGTACTTAGATCGCAAACGATCTTCTCGTTCCCCGGTTGCTTCGTTCTCGGAATGATGCGACCACTGAACTTTGAGGAACTTGATAGTTTGACTACGAGTTCTTCGTTCGGCCTCATCGAGAATACGGACAGGAACCTCCTTGTAGGAGAGATCATCCTTGAGTTTGATGGTTTCGTGGTCCACACCACGAACAAGATCTTTGAAGCAACGTTTGTGTTGCGAGACATGGAATACATCATGGACATCCGGAAATCCTGGAGGCAACTGCAGTTGATATGAAACTTAACCTCGTTTTCCAATGATAGGGAAATGACCGATATAACGAGGAGCCAGTTTGCCTTTGATTCCGAACCGTTTTCCACCTTTCAGAGGTGTGACTCGAAGGTAAGCTTTCTCGCCAATCTCATAATGAACATCTTGGTGATGACGATCATAATAGCTTTTCTGGCAAGACTGAGCTGTTTTCAGTCGTTCACGAATGACACGAACGATTTCTTCCGCTTCCTTGATTACATCCGGGCTGAAGAACGATCTTTCTCCGGTTTCAGACCAATTCAGCGGAGTTCGGCATTTACGGCCGTATAGAACTTCAAAAGGAGCCTTGCCCAAGCTAGATTGATAACTGTTGTTATAAGTGAACTCGGCATATGGAAGAAACTTCTCCCAATCCTTACCGGACGATATAACACAAGCTCGGATCATGTCCTCAAGAATCTGGTTAACTCTCTCAGTTTGACCACCGGTTTGTGGATGGTAGGAGGTGCTGAAGGATAGACGAGTTCCCATGGCTTTTTGAAGACTTTCCCAGAATCTGGAGACGAACAAACTGCCTTTGTCTGAGACAATCCTTTTTGGGACTCCATGAAGGCTGACTATTCGTGAGACATATAAATCTGCCAGATCGGAGACTCGAATAGTCTCACGAACAGGAAGGAAATGGGCAACCTTTGACAGACGATCAATCACTACCCATATAGCATTGTGCCCCTTTTTGGTATTGGGAAGGCCGGTGATGAAGTCCATACCAATCTCATCCCACTTCCATTTAGGAATAGGCAGGGGTTGAAGAACACCGGCTGGTCTTTGATGTTCTGCCTTCACACGACGACAGACGTCGCATTCAGCAACATATTGAGCGATTTCTCGCTTCATACGAGACCACCAAAACCTTTGACGTAGATCTTGATACATTTTGGTGCTACCAGGATGAATAGAAAGAGGTGTATCATGAGCCTCTTGGAGAATTTGCTTTCTCAAATTCCGTATCTTCGGCACTACCAGACGGTTGCCAAAATATACAACACCTTGATCATCGATGGAGAAACATTTAGCAGCCCCGCTAGCAATGTTCTTCTTAATGTTGGCGATTCCCAGATCCCGCTTTTGAGCTTTCTTGATCTGGTCCTCAAGGGAAGGTTTTACCTCCAGGTTGGCCAAATAACCAGAAGGAACGATTTCGAGGTTGAGTTTGGAGAACTCCTCATGAAGAGGAGGTTGGGCCTGTTGTATCATCAAATTGTTGCAATAAGATTTCCGACTTAGCGCGTCAGCAACGACATTTGCTTTGCCGGGTTGATAGTTGAGACCCAAGTCAAAGTCCTTGATTACCTCCAACCATCTTCTCTGTCTGAGATTCAGATCCGGTTGGGTGAACAGATATTTCAGACTTTGATGATCTGAGTATAACTCACATCGGTTTCCAAGGAGATAATGACGCCATTGCTTAAGAGCATGGACCACGGCTGCTAGCTCAAGATCATGGGTTGGATAGTTGTGCTCATGTGGTTTCAGTTGACGAGAACCATAAGCCACCACATGACCTTCTTGCATTAACACACAACCGAGTCCTTGTTGAGAGGCGTCACAGAAGATGACAAAGTCCTTGCTCGTATCAGGAAGAACAAGCACAGGAGCGGTAGTCAGCTTGGTTTTCAGAGTTTGGAAACTTTCCTCTGCTTTTCCTGACCACTCGAACTTTTTGCCTTTCTTAAGAAGTTTAGTCATAGGTTTGGCAATTTTGGAGAAGTTCTTGATGAAACGACGGTAATAACCTGCCAGTCCGAGAAAACTCCGAACATCCTTGACTGACTTAGGTGTTTCCCAATCCAGAATGGTTTGGATCTTGTCTGGAATAACGGCAACACCTTCAGCATACACTACGTGTCCGAGATAGACGAGTTCTTTCAACCAGAACTCGCACTTGGAGAATTTGGCATATAGCTTATGCTCACGGAGTTTGGATAACACCAAACGTAGGTGTTCAGAATGATCATCTTCGGTTTTGGAATAGACCAGGATGTCGTAGATGTAAACCACGACGAACTTATCAAGATACTCCATGAATACCGAGTTCATAAGACTCATGAAGGTAGCTGGAGCGTTGGTAAGACCGAAAGACATGACGGTGTATTCGTAAAGACCATAACGAGTAGTGAACGCCGTTTTAGGAATGTCCTCCTTTCTGATCTTTATTTGATGGTATCCTGATCGCATGTCCATCATGGAAAAGATAGTTGCACCAGCTAACTGATCAAAGAGGTCATTGATTCTTGGAAGAGGGTACTTGTTTTTGATGGTCACTGCATTCAGCGGCCGATAATCAACAACCAGACGTGGAACGTTGGTATCCCGCTTCTTGACAAGGATGGTGGGACAACCCCAAGAAGATGTGCTAGGTTGGATGAAACCCTTTTCTTCTAACTCCTCAATTTGGCGTTTCAATTCAACCAACTCCTCTGGGGCCATACGGTAAGGTCTTTTAGACATAGGAGCGGTACCAGGGACTAACTCAATGACAAACTCCACACTTCGATCAGGTGGCATGCCAGGTAACTCTTCAGGAAACACATCAGGGAAATCACTGACTACAGGTAACTCATGAATCTCAGGAGGATAATCACCTTGCATGAAGTACAGCTGCAGTTCAGGAGAAAGTCGTGTGCGTGCTGAAGGAGGAATGGTGAACTCAGACCAATAGTCGATGATGGCACCGGAAGGATGTTTCAAAGTGAGGCATTTTGTTGCACAATCCAAAACAGCTCCATATTTAGCAAGCCAATCCATGCCCAGTATGACATCAAGGTCAGTGGATTTTAGGGCAATGAAGGTTGCAGGGAATTGTAAGGATCCCACCTCAACCATGAGCTCTGACGTAACCATGGTGGTTTGCCAGTTGCAACCAGGGGAGTTTACCATTAACAGTTTTTGCAACTTTTCGAAAGGTATCCCATGCATTTTAGCAAACCCTTCTGACATGAATGTATGCGATGCTCCAGAATCAAATAAGGCTAAAGCCGAAATTGAGTTGACACGAATCGTACCCAGTAAGACGCTTGGATCGTCCTGAGCATCCTCGGCAGTCACATAGTTCAGACGACCACGTCCAGCACCAGCAGGCTTTGCCATTTTCTTAGGAGGAGGAGGTGCACGTCCAGCATGATTCTGAGGGCACTCCCTCGAGAAGTGACCAGGCTGGCCACAGCGGTAACACACATTGCTGGGAGGAGCGGCAACTGGAGGACGAGAACCTTGTCCACCACCATAGGTTGTTGTAGCAGGTGGAGCAGGTGGACGAGGAGCAAATCCAGATGGCCTTGGCTGAAACGGAGCCCTGGGGACAACACTGTATGGAATGAACACACGACGCTTCCTTTTCTGACCAGAGGGTGAAGCACGGGAATCTCCAGCACTCTTCTTCATAGCAGTATCCATCTCCTTTTTGCCACGTTCAAGGGTGATGGCCTGGTTGTAGAGTTCCTAGAAGCTCCAGAACTTGAAGGGCAGAAGCTCGTAACGAACAGTTGGGTTCAGGCCCTTATGGAACAGATCCTGCTTGTCCTCGTCATTAGTGACATCACGAGGAGCATAGCGAGCCAGACGAGTGAACACACGTCCATAGGCCTCAATACCCATACTGCCCTGAGTAAGATCAAGGAACTCCTTTCTTTTGCCGTCCATAACTGCCTTCGGGATGTAGGCCTCACGGAAAGCAGTGCGGAACTCTGCCCAGGTGACCTCATGATCGGGCGCCTGCAACGCCAGAAAGCCTTCCCACCAAGCACCAGCAGCACCTTCAAGCTTATAGGTGGCGAAGTTCACACGGTCACGTTCCTGGACACGGAGAGCAGTGAACTTGCGCTCCATTGTGCGAAGCCAGTCATCGGCATCGAGAGGCTCAGTGGAGTCAGCAAAGTAAGGTGGCTGAGCCTTGAGGAAGTCCACGAGTGTAACGCCGGCGGCACGGCGTTCAGTGTTCTGGGCCACACGCTCCAGAAGTTGTTCGTTCCTCAAACGGTTAGTTTCGATGCTCTGCAGCACCTGCGCCATTGTGGGTGGCGGCGGAGGTGTTGGCTCAGAGGGAGGGTTGTTACGACCACGAGTACCACTCGACATCCTGAGTAAAAGGAAGAAGAAACATGAATAACACATCCATGGGGAAAAGGATACAATGGATCGACATGTATTAGTTTCAACGGAAATCAAAAGACATGCCGAAATGTAGTAGAACAGAATGAATGAACATGAAGTGTATCATTTCATCAACATGGAGACAACATATTACAACATTTATTGAAACCAGTCGAAGTACAAACCATACATAGTGGCGGTACAAGCTCACAAGCTTAAGTACATACAACACTGAAAGAAAGTACGGTAGATACACATCACCGAAGTTCTGCTCCTATACATTATTTTTCTACAACTTCGGGTTTAGAGTACATGAAAACAAACATTACTCTAACTGGAACCGACAACGGTCTCAGTATCCTCCGAAGTCGAATGGAAGTGGAACCGGAGCACCAGGGTAGCGACGAACAGACTCGTCCTGCGGTCCGTGGAGAGACTGTGGTACACCACGCACCATCCTAGGCCTCCTGAGGCGTCCACGAGGGGGAACATCACCTCCAACATCTGGAGACGCAACCGAGGAAGGCACAAGTACAGCTGGAAGCACTATCTCAGAGGCCTGAACAATACCACTCTCAACGAATGGCCTCACTCTGGCTGTCACAGTCCTGAGACTAGCTGCAAGGGTGTTAACTAGTGCACTAAGCTCACGCTCGCGACGAGCATAAGCAGCAAGAAGATCAGCGGTGCACCTAAGTGTAAGATCTTCCTCCTGGGAGGAATCAGCAAAGGTGTGGGTATAACACCCCTCAAGAGTAGCATCTGAACCAGGGCAGTAACGAAAGGAGCTATGCTCGTGATCTGGATAATGGTAACGAAGCTCATTAAGACAGTGCCGTGCAGCATCCTGCATAGCCATCTCAATGGTGAAACCAATACCCTCAGCATAGTGCTCAGCAGGAAAGATGGTGCCATCTAGCTGTGGGAGACGGACACCACACAAGTACTGGGTCTGGTGGAAGTCACGGTACTCCTCATACACGGTGTACACAGGATACCAAGGGGCTCCTATGTTTGCATAGTGTATGTCGAACAACCTGACCAGAAGGCATCTGAAACAAAGACATTTTCAAGATGTCAAAAGACATGAAGAAATGACTTGAATTTGGAACGATAACAACCTGAGACATAGTACTCGGAAGAAAAACACCCAACGGTTTTACTCCTACTTTTGAGACAACAAGAAGAAAACAACACACAAAAACAAATGAGATACGATGACTCAGAGTTAGAGCGATACCAGGTAAGGAGCAAAAAGAATCCTAAGAGGGTTTTCATAACTCATTTTGTCTTTTCAAAGTAGTTTTCACAAGTTCTAGACTCAACATCGACCAACGGTAAGGGTTTCCTACAGGCAGTCCTGCTCTGATACCAAGACCTGTCAGACCCCGGACCCAGAGATATACAAACTGTCATGTGCTCCTAGCAATGGACCTCACAAGGGCTTCGGGGTTACCAGCCCCGGCCGCAACAAACAACGGCAGGCAGACCGGATTCATCGGCACGTAGTCCGGATCCCCGGTCTACTACTCCTTGTGTCCATGCTAGTCATAACCAGACATGCATACCCAAGCGTCCACGAGTCGGATGAAACTGAGGGAACGGGACCAAAGTTATACAGAGCTGCTATGTGTCCAGAAAGTGCAACAACAATCGAGGGTTACTGGGGTTACCTCGCCCCAGGCCGGATATCTCCGGCAGGCGGGCTCGGACATGGATCATCGGCTCCACAACCCCTCGACTGCGACAACTATGCAGGCATAGCCAAAACTGTATAACAACGGGCTCGAGACCAACAATCGATCAAAGTAGTACTCTAGACATGAAATTTGTATTAAACAAGGCATACTAGAGTAGCTTACACGCAGAGGTTACATGACCAACATAGGTCAAGCAACCCAACATTACAACAAGCAGCGAAAGCAAAGATGTTGCTATACAACAAGAGCAAAAGGACTAAGAGTCCGAAATGTAAGCAACGTAGCCAAACCCATACTACAGATACCAGGCTGCTGCCTGGGAACTCCTAACTACTCGTCGATGTCGAGGTAGAACCCCTCTTCAGCTGCATCGCCGAAGTCTGAAACAAAACAACAACGAGGCAAGGTTGAGTACAAAAGGTACTCAGCAAGACTTGGCTTTTAAGGTTCTTTGCATAAAGCCAACTTTGTTTTCCGAAGTTGAGGAAGAAAAGCACGTGTAACAGAGCATTTCTAAAACAGAGGAGAAATCTACTCAACTACTGAGATCATTATGTTCTTTAGTCCACCAAGTACTTTCTCAACCCCAGACTACCTTATGCTACAAGAATCACCCCTCTCGACGTAGTCGAGGAGGCATCCTTCATTCATTGCCAACAAGTTTTAGTCATTCCGTTAGAGTTATCTATGACCCCGTGACTTTCACCAAGTTGTCCATAACCGTGGACACGGCTTTCCGAAAGATTTATCCCTGCAGGCTGGTACACTTTACCCACACGTATCGACCGACTCTTAGTGCCACGCGGTAACGCTCCTCTCTAAGAGCGCGGCAGAGTGTGGTCGACCACGGCCTTTACCTTGCCTAACCCTTTCCATGAGTCAACCCAAACAGGGCCACCCCGTCAACAGGGAGTTGGCCACCTCCTGACGGCACCTGTTCTGTGAATCGGGACAAGATCCGTGTACGTCCATCACTGGTCCCGGTCACGCCCTAGTTTTCTACAAAACCTTTTAGGACACACCCGCAAATGGAAAGCTCAAACTATGTGACCCATGGAAGTGATCAAACAAGTTAGTTAGCCGAGCGGGGTTCATTGGCCCGCGTGTGGCTGCACGCTCAGTCTTGGCTTCCGCGGCGAGACCTTAAATCCTAGGGTTGGCGAGTACGGAACGAATAACCACTACCCAAGTGGCCTCCCGTGCTAGCCTTAGACAGTTTCATATGCTCAGTACTCACAAATATAACATCATACAAGGTTATCGAAGTGACCCAAATCATCAACCGGATGAAGTAGATCAGAACACTAAGCATGGCTAAGCATAACACACAAGGATCTACGATACTCAAACAACCCTAGTCATACTAGGAGGGTAAACAGGTATGAAGGTGACATGTGAGGGGGAGGGTCATGCAGTGGATAGGTTAACTCTAACAGACTCAAAACCAAGTTGAATCGAATGCATGAGTAAGAGGTTGAAAGACTCAAAACATGGGGTAGCCATGAGGTGGTGCTTGCCTTACTCGTCGAAAGTAGAGCTTGGGTTGTTGTAGAAAGCTGGGTCGATCTCCGGATCTCGGTCTACCGATAGCGAGCAACACCGGAAAGAAGGCAAACAATCAATACTTGACGACAGTGCAATGCACAATATGTATGCATGAGTAAAACAATGCAATTGAAACGAAGCATAAGGAATAGAACAAGAAGTTAGGGTTTCGCGCCGTGAACGACGAACACCGGAGGGGGGGAGAAAACCCTAAACTGGAGATGTGACCAAGCTAAGATGCTCAAAATACTTTGTAAACCTCATAGTTGGATTGCATTTGTTTCACTGATCAAAATGGTATATTACACTTAATTTTCTATTTTTATTGAATAAAAACTTTATTTTCAATATTTAATTGAATTAAATGTATGCTATAAAAGTGGCCTTATTTTAAACTTGGTTAACATGTATGAAAATGGTATGGATAAATAGCTCTCATTTTTCTGAACACCTACATATTTTTTTCATAATTTTTGGAGCTATAAAATAAAAGTTATTGAATTTCCAAAATTGTATTTAATTCTGTTTTTTTTCTATTTTTCTGCGGGCCCACTGCACAGTTCAAAAGAAGACAGGCAGTGCCACTTGGCACGCCACGTGGGCAGGTGATGTCACAGTGACATCACCGTGACCTCACGGTGGTGGCCGGCCGGTGACAGATGCCAACGCCGGCGACGATTCCGGCGATCTCCGGACGCACCGTCTGCGGCGCTGCCTTCCTCTCGTCGAGAGGAACCCGTAGAGGGTAGCCTCGCTTGCCGGAAGGAAACGGCGGCGAGCCGGCGTGAAGAAGCGGCGGCGGACGGCCTCGGCTCCGGCGAACTCGTCGAATCCGAGCCGGAGGGCTCGACGGAGGGGTTGGAGAGGGGCGCGGACTCACCAGGAGCGCGAGGAGGAGCTCAGGGGAACCGGAGGAGCTCCGAGACGGCGGTGCGGTGAGAAGATGGCCGGCGGCCGGAGAGGAGAACGGCGGCTCGATTCGCCGCGCCTACGGCATCCCGGCGGCCGTGCCTGCTCGAGGAGGTAGAGGATTCGACGGCGCACCCGATGAGCTCAACGAGGAGGTGGGGGAGGCAGTACAGCGGCGACGGCGGCAGATCGCCGGTGGCGGGCGTTTTCGGGCGGAGGGAGAGACACAGAGGGGGAGGAGGGACAGCGACGGGGGGTTCTGCGGACAAGGGGAGATCGGGACGTCTCCTTGAGGCCTCACGGGGCCTCCACGTCGTCAGGGGGCCAAGCAGGAGGTGGAGGGCGGCGGCGGGTGCCTCCCTGGCCGGCGACAAGGAAGAAGACGTCAAAAAGGGGTTTTCGTGGATAACCCCCTGAGAAGACTGGGAAATTGCGAAGAGGTCCTTGAGAAATTTAAAATTGAACCCAAAACAGAAATTTGAGGGCCTTTTTGTGAAGCAAAAATTGCACAAAAATAGTCGTTGGAAAGCTCTTCAAATTTTCCATCTTTCTAGCACAAGGTTGGATCATTTTGAAAAACTTTGCAGAACAACTTTGTTTGAAACCAGTTTAAGTGATTTTCTGGTAATTCTCTGATTAAATTTTAGAAGCAAAATTTTGGTTCATTTTTCATGCATGCATGCCATGTACTCAACACCTCTCTTTATTACACAAAAATTAGGGATGCTACAAGGCACCCGATGATTCGGTTAGCCATGGTTTGTGTAAGATGGATGGGAGGAGTGTCAAACATTTTATACCTATGTTTAATAAAATAAAAAATCTCTAGCACATGAGCGATCCATGCTTCCCTCTGCGAAGGGTCTTTCTATTACTTTTATGTTGAGTCTCCATCTTCTAACTTTATGCGCGGTTGAGAGAGCATAGTTTCCCTTCTGAGTTTAATGTGCATTTGTCCCAGAAACATTATTAATTGATTCATGATGTGTTATTGCTTGTTCTCTAATTATTTGTTCTAGTCTTCCTCATGATCTTTGTAGGTGTCCTGGCATTTATGTTTTGCCCCACTCTTAAGGACTAGCAAAATATCACTTTGACATGCTTTCTCTATACTCGAAAGAAACGTATAACTTTTGATGCATTGTTATTCATGATCTTTTATTTGTGTTACTTCTCATGATGCAAGGTGATTGCTATGCTTTATTATTAAAGTTTTATTTATCATGCTTTTGTAAAAATTCTATGATCTCAGCTTACATGTTCTTTTACATTATTGATGATCAAGTTTATGTTGGTAGCATGTCACCTCATAAATTTTGTGTTTTTATCGTTTACCTACTTGAGGACGAGTAGGAACTAAGCTTGGGGATGTTGATACGTCATAAACGTATCCTTAATTTCTGATGTTCCATGTTGTTTTCTTATTGTTTCCCATATGTTTTCAATAAACTTTGTGTCATTTTTATCAATTTTCCGGACTAACCTATTGATAAGATGCCACAGAGCCAGTTCCTTATTTTCTGCTGTTTTTAGTTTCGAAAAAGTTATTCTGGAAATATTCTCGGAATTGGACGATTCAAAAGCCAGAATTCTTAGAAGTCCCGGAGGGTCAAGGAAGTCCCGAAGAGACCCGGAGGGGAGCCACAGGGTGGCCACACCATAGGATGGCGCGGGTCTCCCTGGCCGCGCCACCAGGTGGTGTGGGCCCCCTGGCCACCCCCCGGCATCGCCCTTTCGCTTATATATGCCCCCCGATGCATCAACCCTAAAGAATCAACCTTTTTCCACGAAAAGTTCTGTAGCTACGCCGCCGCCGCCGACAAGTTTTGGGCGACAGAAATCTCTGTTCCAGCACCCTACTGGGACGGGGAAGTGCCCCCGGAGCCATCTCCATCGACTCCACCGCCATTTCCATCGCCGTTGCTGTCTCCTATGATGAGGAGGGGGTAGTTCTCCCCCGAGGTTGAGGGCTCTACCGGTATCTATGTGCTTCATCTCTCTCTCTCCCATGGTGTGATCTTTATGTGATCATGAACTTTGTAATCTAGTTGAATAAGTAGATGTACTCTTCATCTGTTATGCTACTCAAGTGGTTCTGTTATGAGATCTCCGTAAACACTTTGATCACGGTGTAAAGGTGATAGTGTGTGCACCGTGTGGTTTAGCATGATATTTATATCTTGTGTTGGATGACCCTATGAAATTGTGGAGTTTGCTTAGTACCTTCTAGGGCGCTCATAGTGACAGCGTGGGGTTAACTAGACATGGGAATACAAACTTGACGAGTGTTGTTACAGTCCTACGCAATGAAGTGGTGTTTGTTATTCAACCGGAGAGTGGTTCCGAGTATCATAGTGAAGGGAAGATATTTATGCATTCAATTATGTGATCATTGTTGAGAGTGTCCAGTAATGAAAGTAGGATCCCTATGACTTATTTCCAAGCATTGAAACACTGTTTTCCGCCTGTTCTGCTACATGTTTGCTTGCTGGCATTTTTATTTCAGATTGCTATTATCACTTATTATCATCCATATTACTTGCATTTTACTCTCTCTTCGCCAAACTAGTGCACCTATTTACCTGACAAGTATATTGGCTGTGTTGGCGGACACAAGAATCTTCTTGTATCTTGATTGCAGGGTTGCTTGAGAGGGATATCTTTGACCTCTACCTCCCTGAGTTCGATAAACCTTTGGTGATCCACTTAAGGGAAATTTGCTGTTGTTCTACAAACCTCTACACTTGGAGGCCCAACACTGTCTACAAGAATAGAAGCGTGCGTAGACATCAAGCTCTTTTATGGCGCCGTTGCCGGGGAGGTAAGGTAAAAGGTTCTCACATCCTCGGGTGTGAGTGCTCGAAGTTATTTCCTTTAGATTCTGCAATTATATCTTTTTGTTTCTTGTTTTCACTAGTTATGCTTAATGGAAAACAACAACAAAATGAGAGAACTTTATAATATTTATCTTGAGTTAGGACATGAAGTGTTTGAAGAGAAAATTAAAAAAAGCTATGGAACTTTATTTGCATGCTAGTGGCAATGTTATTAGTATGAACTCTTTAAACACCATTATTGCGAATGCTATGGAAAATTCTAAGCTTGTGGAAGCTAGTTTTGATGAATATGATATTTTTAGTCCCCCAAGTTTTGAGGAGGAAATTTTCTTTGATGATACTTTGCCTCTAATATATGATGATTATAATGATTGTGGTATTCTAGTTCCACCTACTATGAATGATAAATTTTATTGTGATCATGATTTGCCATCTATATATGATGTTTACAATGATGAACATGCTATTTTCAGTCCACCTACTATTGAGGAGAAAATTAACTAGACAGCATGGGGAGAAACTTATGCTAGGTTTACAATGACCCTATGAAATTGTGGTGTTTGTCTAGTACCTTCTAGGGCGCTCATAGTGACAGCATGGGGTTAACTAGACATGGGAATGCGACTTTGAGGAGTGCTATTACAGCCCTACACAATGAATTGGTGTTCGTTATTCGACCAGAGAGTGGTTCGGAGTAGCGTACTAAAGAGAGATATTTATGCATTCAATTATGTTATCATTGTTGAGAGTGTGCACTAGCGAAATTATGATCCCTAGGCCTTGTTTCTAACAGTTGAAACACCATTTACAATTAGTTCTGCTACATGTTTGCTTGCTGCCATTTTTACTTCAGATTGTTATTATCACTTATAAACCATCCATATTACTTGCACTTTACTCTCCCTTCGCCGAACTAGTGCACCTATACAACTGACGATTGTATTAGGTGTGTTGGGGACACAAGAGACTTCTTATATCATGATTGCAGGGTTGCTTGAGAGGGATACCTTTGACCTCTTCCTCCCTGAGTTCGATAAACATTGGGTAATCCACTTAAGGGAAACTTGCTGCTGTTCTACAAACCTCTGCACTTGGAGGCCCAACATTGTCTACAAGAATAGAAGCGTGCATAGACATCAACTAATCACAAGAAATCATATGGAACATAATAAGAGGTGATATAATGGATAATAACAATATGGTTATAAAGTGCAAACACCGATAAATCTCACAAGCATCAACTACTAACAAGCAATCCACACCGGGAGAGAGATCTAGTGGGAAACAACGATAAAGACCCCCTAATTGTTACATCGGGATGAAGGTGGACGGTGACGGTGATGGTGCTGGTAGTGAGGATGATGATGATGATGATCTTGATGAAGCCCGGAGTGATGACGGTGACGATTTCCCCTCTCCGGGGAGGAATTTCCCCGGCAGATTTCTCCTTGCCGGAGAGATTTTATCTCTCTGTTGTTTTCCGACCCGAGGCGGCGGCGGAATATTTCTCCGACGACGTATTGGAGCTTAGGGTGCCCTGGGGGTCAAGTACGTGAAAGGGGGCGCCCAGAAGTGGGCCAGGGGGCCACACCACCCCAGGCGCGGCTAGAAGGGGGGCGCGTCGCCTGGTGGTGTGGGCCCCTGGTGGCCCCCCTCCGGGTGCCCTTCTCTCTAGCTTCCTCCTCGGGACTTCTAATACTTCCCGTATACCCCCTTCTTCTTCTGATCTTCTGAATAGGGTATCTCGATTGTGATTTTCTATCAGATTTCTGGTCCCGGTGTTTCTTCTCCCATAATTATTAAACATGCAAAAAAGATGGAATAACATAAGTAATATATCAGAACATGAAATATATCGATGAAGAACAAAAAATATCAACATAAAATAGTGATGCAAAATGGACGTATCAGTGTACACCATATCCACCTACATGTGGTATTTAACCGCCACTCCAAAGTAAATTGCTCATGTGTTACCTTTGAAACTTTCAAAATTACTCCTTTTTTATGCTCCTGTTTTAGCTCATGAGGACGTGAATAGAGAATATTTATCTCACTTATTGATTGGATTTCACACCCTGAACTAGTGGCTTCATCCGCTTATCCAAATGATAGAAGAGCTGGCAGCGGGGTGCCTAGCCCCAAACTTAATAACAACAAATTCTCTTGACTATTGTTTCCCCTGATTTATCAATCAAAGCATAATTGTGTAAAAAAAAGAGAAAGAGGGCTGACCTTCTATCCAGATGTGTCCTTCTATGAGAGCCGCTCCTGTGAAGTCTAGTTTTCTTGTGATGTATATTTTCTGTTTACCATTCATTGACATAAGCATACACACCTACCCCTAAAAATGAGACACTCCTCCATGGTATGTGATTGTTGGCAGGCACCCGAGGATTCGGTTAGCCATGGTTTGTGTAAGAAAGGTTGGGAGGAGTGTCAAATATTTTATGCTTTCTTTGTTTAACAAAATAAAAATCTCTAGCACATGAGTGATCCCTGCTTCCCTCTGCGAAGGGTCTTTCTTTTAATTTTATTTTGAGTCTCCATCTTCTAAGTTTATGCACAGTTGAGAGAGCATAGTTGTCATTCTGTGTTTAATGTGCATTTGTCCCAAAAATATTATTGATTGATTCATACCTTGTTATTAATTGCTCTCAAATTAATTGTTCTAGTCACCCTCTTAAACTTTGAAGGTGTCGTGGAATTTATGTTTTGCCCCACTCTTAAGGACAAGCGAAATATCACTTTTCTACGTTTTCTTGATGCTAGAAACAAACGAATAACTTTCAAATGCATTATTACTCATTATCTTCAATTTGTGTTACTTTTCATGATGCAAAGTGGTCTCTATGTTTCATTGTTAAAATTATATCTATCATGCTTGTGTTTAAAGTACTATGAGCTCAGCTTATATATGATTTTACAATTACGATGTTCAAGTTTATGTTGGTAGCATGTCACCTCAGAAATTATTTGTTTTGTTGTTTACCTACTCGAGGACGAGTAGGAACTAAGCTTGGGGATGTTGATACGTCATAAGCGTATCTATAATTTCTGATGTTCCATGTTATTTGCTACATGTTTGCTATACACTTTATGCCATTTTTATCGATTTTCTGGGACTAACCTATTTACAAGATGCCACAAAGCTAGTTCCTGTTTTCTGTTGTTTTTGGTTTCAGAAAAGTTAATATGGAAATATTCTTGGAATTGTAAAATTCGAAAACAAGAAGTCTTAGAAAGTTGTCGCGCACACGGAGTCCGGAGGAGACCCGAAGGGGGGGAAACAGAGGCCCCACACCATAGGGAGGCGCCCCCAGCTGAGCGATGGGGTGGTGTGGGCCCTCTGGACGCCCACCGACGTTGCCCCTTCACCTATTTAACCCCCTCGGGAGGTTAACCCTAAAAAGATCCACCTTTTCCTCGAAAAACACCCGAGACCGCCTTCATCGTCAACCATAGTTCGGGAGGGTTCTGGAGATCTCCCCGGCACCCTGCCGGGAGGGGAAATCATCATCGGAGGGCACCACCATGCTTGTCGTGGTATAATCACGGCAGACGTTACCGGGGGTAACTTATCTTGGGGAAATTCGACTCTGGTGTTTGGGAGAGGGTTTTGCTCAGGGGAAATCATGGCGATAAACGATCTGGTAGCCGGCAATCAAGTCGCCGAGTCTCCGATCTAGATTTATTATCTCAACTCTCGTGTTACAAGGGATACTCGAATAGCTGGTAAAACTTGTACGTAATCTAACCCTAGGAGCCGGCTTATATAATATCCGCCCCTCCTGGCTTCCTATCCAAGGCGTACTCGGAGTCCTGCCCAAGCACCGCTTACAAACCCTAAGTTCCCTT
Organism: Alopecurus myosuroides; assembly: GCA_028641055.1. Classification (NCBI taxonomy): domain Eukaryota; kingdom Viridiplantae; phylum Streptophyta; class Magnoliopsida; order Poales; family Poaceae; genus Alopecurus; species Alopecurus myosuroides. Next base: position 22,265,685 of record CM054063.1, read on the forward strand.
ATCGAAACCCACAATCCGGGTTACGAGGCCTACACTCTTGGGCCTTCTAGAAACTCTTTAGGCCGGGTCTTGCGCAGCTCACTTTGGGCCGAATTACACCTTGACGTCAGCCTACCGGGTTATCATCCCTCCATTAGTAGTCCCCAGAATAGCTTGGGCTTCACGGGATCCTCCTTGAAACGCATGCTATTCCCTGTAAAAATAACAAACATACAAGTTCATAAAAGTCCGGGTTAGGTTGCTTTGATAAACAGCTAGGCTAACTCCACAGGTGGTCCATATAATAACCCGGCTTTCTCCGAGCCCAACATCATTTTCCCGGGTCAACACTCCGAGGAAAACGCAGAAGACCCGGCTCATTTTGTCCGCCAATTAGTCCGGATATCACGGAAACGATTCACTGATCTTTTCCGGATATCACGCCTGCGCACTTAATCACTTATCCCAAAAAATCCGGGCGGGTATCCCTCTCCGAAATTTCTGGCTCCCGCTCACTTAGCCTAGGTTTCCCCACCCGCACCTATAAATAGGTGCCCTAGGGGATAACCTAGAACCACACTCCATTTCTTAACCCCCTCGTCTCCTTCACCCCCAAGCTCCATCGGCGCTCCTGTTCTCTACCCCGACGCCATGCCGCCACGGAGCCCGCGGGGGAGCAGCTGGAGGCGAGCCGCCGTCGCCTGCGCTCCGCTTCCGCCCGCGCCGCGCCGCCGTCAACCACCGCCACCGCGCCGTCCAGCTGCGCACCGGAAGATCCAGAAGGCCACCGCAACTGCGCCATTTGTCGCCGCCGCGCTCTCTTCCAAGCCTCACCGGTGAGTTTTCTTCCTCCATGGATTTTACCTCCAAGCTCACTCGAACTAGGTTAGATCAAATCCGTTCTTTAGATAATTTTCTTGTCCCTCAATGATTGGATAGCCCATGTTGGGTTCCTTCTCAACCAATGTGTTAAACTAGGCCAATAACATATCTCCTTCACTTGCGGTTACCAATTTTTCCGTAAATTTCTAAGCTTAGATCCAATCTGCCAAGATTCTCTGGAATTGCTCTTTGATAGTCGGATAATCTATAATTTCCGGATCTTTTAGTTGCTCTTTGGTTTACCGGACATTCAGTCATTTCCGGGTCTTGATTACTTACACTCTGCGCCTTTTATCTCCTGTTTTGTAGACTGCACCCATGTCACCCAAGAATAAGGGAAAACAACCGGTGAAAGCGAGGCGACCCAGTCCATCTCTGCCAACTGGGCACACTACTAGGAAAAAGGGCATCCGTGGCGCACCACTTTGGACAATCAGTGGCGCACCATGGTGCGCCACTACTATTGCGCCACTGATACTCCAGAGCATCAGTGGCGCATCAGTGTGGTGCGCCACTGATTCCTCAACAGTGGCGCACTAGTGTGGTGCGCCACTGATTCCCCATAGTATCAGTGGCGCACCAGTGTGATGCGCCACTGATTCCTTATCAGTGGCGCACCCGTTTGGTGCGCCACTGATTCCCCAAAATTTTATTTTTTAAAATGTTTTTTTATTCACTCACCAATTTTGGTCAACTTCCCACTAGGTCACCCATCCTCAGACTACTCCAGCCCTAGCACACTTAACATCTTAGTTCCATTCGACTGCAGTCCCGGGAAAGAAGTTATAACTTATTGATATATGTATCATATCAATCCTATTAAGCCCTTGAGCATGATGTCACACATTTACTGTTAAAGTTTGATAACAATAATTTGAAAAGTTTGACCCAAGTTTGAATAGTTTGACCACACATTGACTAGAGTTTGACTAGTTTGACCACATGTTGACCAGAGTTTGACCAACGTTTGACCAAAGTTGGAATATACATTGACCACACATTGACCAACGTTTGACCATAGTTTGAATAGTTTGACCAAATTTTGACGAGAGTTTGACCACATGTTGACCATAGTTTGACTAGTTTGACCACCCGTTGACCATAGTTTGACCAAAGTTTCAATAGTTTGACCATACATTGACCACCATTTGACTAGTTTGACCATAGTTTGACCAGAGCATCAGTGGCGCACCATGCACGGTGCGCCACTGATACTAGGCACTCATGTATGTCCATTAGTATCAGTGGCGCACCAGTGCACGGTGCGCCACTGATTCTTCATAGCATCAGTGGCGCACCATGCACGGTGCGCCACTGATACTAGGCACTCATGTATATCCATTAGTATTAGTGGCGCATCATGCAGGGTGCGCCACTGATTCTTCATAGCATCAGTGGCGCACCATACACCATGCGCCACTAATACTAATGGACATACATGGGTGTCAGGTATCAGTGGCGCACCGTGCATGGTGCGCCACTGATACTATTGAGAATCAGTGGCGCACAGTGCACTGGTGCGCCACTGATACTAATGGACATACATGGGTGCATGGTATCAGTGGCGCACCTATGCACGGTGCGCCACTGATGCTCATAGCATTAGTGGCGCATGAATACATGGTGCGCCACTGATACCTGGACCTGTTTTCTCCCAACCGTATCAGTGGCGCACGTCTACATGGTGCGCCACTGATGCTAGTCCATCTATAGCCATTTTCCTAGTAGTGGCAAGGTCATCCGTGACCAAGGCTAAACTAGATGAGCTTGCTGAGTCGGGCGTCCTCCTTTCCCAAGAGGAGATTCATGGTGATGAGAGCACACGGAGTCCCGGGTGATGAGACTCGGCCCACCCCCGGCCCTAATGAGGTAATCTGTTTCGTTGAGCACGTGATCCGGGGATTCCGTCCCCCGGGTCACTCCTTTTTCTGTGAACTTCTCAGCCACTATGGCCTCCGAGTTTTTGACATAGGGCCCAACTCTATGTTAAACATCACCCACTTTATCGTGCTCTGCGAATCTTATCTATGTGTCCCCCCAAACCTTGCTCTGTTCCTTGAGTTGTTCCAATGCAAACCGTGCTGCGAAATCGGTGACGGGGCCCTCTTGGCTTGCGGCGGAGTGTCAATCCAGAGGCGGAAGAATTCGCCGATGCCGACTCTGAGCCTCAATTCCCATGTCAAGCACTGGCAGAAGTCCTTCTTCTATTGCCGGGACATCTCCCCACCCGGCGAAAAGAGATTGCCGGGCTTCTCCGAGGGCCTCCTCGATCTCTCTGATACTTTCAATGCCTTTGCTTCTGAGCCGGACAGAGAGTCCATCCAGCCCCTCTTAGCTAAACTTGCTGTCCTTTCCGCCCAGTGTCTCCTTGGGCTTAATTTAGTTAAAACCTGGGTGAACTTCCGAATCCAACCTAATGCCATCCGGCCTAAGCTGATGTCCGAGTATTCCGGACACGTCACGGATTCGCTCCGCTACTCTTTGAGGAACTATCCGGCTGCTGATACAAATAACATTATCAAAAGTTTCTTGACTGAGAAAGCGGAAGTGATCCGGAACATAGCCGGTTTGGAGCCATACACCCGAGACAACCCGGCTCCTGCGGTAAGATCCGGCCTTTACTCTTCTGTTCTTGTGCTTTTACTTGATGCAATCACTAACCTTTTTTACCACACCTTTATTTCAGGCAGGTAGCGCCTTCTGGAACATCGAGACTCCCCCTACCTCCGAAAACCCGGAAGAGGAAGAAGAGCCGGCTGAGTCGGGAGAAGGTACCATCCGGGTTTCACCCATTTTACTTTCTGTTAACTTGTTTTCCCACACTTTTTCTTTTTCCGACTGTGTATTATGCTTCTCAGGAATGGAGGATAGGGAGGACAAGGAAGACAAGGAAGACCCGGAGGAGACCGAGAGTGACGAAAGCGAGGCAGACCCAGAACCTGTGGTTGGAGCCAAGAGGAAACCCCGAGGGGTTGTATTGAAGGTTCCATACTCCTCCATGTCCTCCAAACCATATTCATTTGCTAACATGCGCGAGCTTAATCAACAATTGTCCAACTCACCATTGAAGAAGCCCCCTAAGGTCAAGCGCAGGGTAACCCGGAACTCCCCGGGTGAGGATCCCCTCAACCCGTAATGGAGGGATAATAATCCGGTAGGCCAACTCCAAGGTGTAACCCGGCCCAAAGGACGCTGCGCAATTTCCGGCTAAGGATAAAGAAACTTCTGGAAGGCCCAAGTTTGTAGGCCTCGTAACCCGGATTGTGGGTTACGGTAAAGAAAAGTTAGGGTTTATGTGTGGTGTCCGGGTAGGATTCAGGGTACGCCTTGGAGGGCAAGCCAGGGGGTACGGGTGCTTTATAAACCGACCCCTAGGCTTAGTTGCGAGAGATCCAAGAACCCTAGCAATATCGTTCGGTATCAAGTATCCAGTGTAACACGAGAGTTGAGTTAATATCTTGAGATCGGAGACTCGGCGACTTGATTGCCGGCTACCAGATCGAGTTCCATCATGTTTTCCTCTGAGCTAAACTCTCTCCCAAACGCCTGTGTCGTCTTGCCCCAAGATCTGTTACCCCCGGTAACGTCTGCCGTGATTATCCCACGACAGTTGGCGCCCACCGTGGGGCCTGCGTCCAAAGGTGTTTACATTACGGGAGAAGGTCGGAAGAACATGGAGAATCTTGTCATCGGCGAGATCTACATCGACCACGAAGGGGAAAAGATGGTGGACGATTCCGGCTGGGGGCCAGAGTCGGATCACCTCGAATCCGGATCTATTGTGACGATCGGCCAGATCAGCGTCTTCATCGGTATGGTACGTACGTCTGATTTCAAAGGACAATATCATGTGCATACTACAGGAACTTCTGATAGGGACAAAAAGATACTCAAGCAAGCTGTGAACTCGGTTTCCTCGGCTGTTCCGGGATACATGAGATGGGCGGAACAAGAGATAACGTGGAGCAGAAGAGATCATCCGGAAAGAATAGAGCACCCAGGAGTCTTAGCATTGGTAGTCGCACCACAGGTTAATGGTTACGAGTTAAAAAGGGTCCTGATGGACGGTGGAAGTAGCATCAATATCTTGTACTGGGAAACTTTTTAACGCATGGGTCTCAAAGAATCTCAGCTACAGAAGAGCTCAACAATTTTTCATGGAATAGTGCCGGGTCACTCAGCATGTCCCGAGGGGAAAATCGCACTGGAGGTAGCTTTCGGAGAATCAACGGATAATTATCGAGTTGAATGGCTCACGTTCGAGGTGGTCAAATTGCGCAGTCCTTATCACGCACTATTTGGAAGACCGGCTTACGCCAAATTCATGGCCAGGCCGTGTTACGTATATTTGCAGCTGAAGATTCCGGGTCCTAAGCAGGCCATCACCATACATGGAAGCCGGGATATAGCGGCCGAGTGCGACGAAGGAGATTTGGTAATGGCCGAGCAAGCTTGCAGAAAAGAGGAACTCAAGTATTATCGGTCTCAAGTAGATCCGGATGATGGAACCGCATTGAAAAGGCCGAATACTAAGGACGAAAGAGCAAAATTCAAAGCAGCACAGGACACCAAGATGGTAGATTTTGTTGAAGGTGATCCCACTAAGCAATTTACTATAGGGTCTAACTTGGACAGCGAGCAGGAGAAGGCACATGTGGAGTTTATTCGTTCGAATGCAGACATATTCGCCTGGACACCTAGCGATATGCCGGGTATCCCTACAGAGTTGGCCGAGCACAGTTTGCATGTAGATCCCAAGTCCAGGCCTGTGAAGCAGGGCTTGAGGAAGATGAATGAGGAAAGAAGGAAAGCTATAGGTGAAGAAATTGCTCGGCTATTGACAGCCGGCTTCATCATGGAGGTATTTCACCCGGATTGGTTAGCAAATCCGGTGCTAGTGATGAAAAAGACCAATGAGTGGAGGATGTGCATTGATTTTACGAGTCTCAACAAGCATTGCCCAAAGGATCCCTTCGCACTACCAAGGATAGATCAGATCATAGATGCAGTAGCTGGGAGTGACCTATTGTGCTTCCTGGACGCTTATTACGGATATCATCAGATTAAACTCAAGAGGGAGGATTGGGAGAAAACATCGTTTATAACCCCTTTTGGGGCCTTTTGTTACAAAACCATGACATTTGGGTTGAAGAACGCTGGCGCAACTTATCAACGGTGTATTCAGAAGTGCTTCGAGGATCAAATTGGACGCAACGTCCATGCTTACGTGGATGATGTGGTTATCAAGACCAGGAAGGCAGAAACATTTATCGATGATCTAAAGGAAACATTCAAGAACTTAAGGAGGTATCAGATGAAGCTTAACCCGACAAAGTGCGTATTTGGAGTTCCAGCCGGGAAATTACTTGGCTTTATCGTTTCCGAGAGAGGAATTGAGGCAAACCCGGACAAAATCAAAGCTATCCAAAGTCTGAAAAAGCCGGAAAATTTGAAGCATGTTCAAAAGCTCACGGGCTGTGTAGCAGCCTTGAGCCGATTTATATCAAGACTCGGAGAAAAGGCAATACCCTTGTACCGGCTCTTAAGGAAATCCGACAAATTTGTATGGGATCAAGAGGCGGATGAGGCGTTCGAAGCACTAAAGACGCAACTATCTGAAGCACCAGTAATAGCGGCCCCGGGTCCTAAAGAGCCTATGCTGCTATACGTGGCGGCCGGCCCCCGAGCCGTCAGTGCAGTAGTGGTTGTGGAGCGTAAACAGGATGGGAAAGGTTATCCAGTCCAGAGGCCGGTCTATTATGTCAGTGAGGTATTATCAGAGGCAAAGCAGCGCTATCCGCATTGGCAAAAGCTGGTTTTCGGGGTCTTTATGGCCAGCCGGAAACTGAAACCGTACTTCCAGGAACACCCCATAACAGTGGTTAGCTCGATACCAATGTCGGATATCATCAGAAACTCGGATGCGACCGGAAGAATAGCCAAATGGGCGATAGAAATGGGGGATTATCACATCAGCTACGAGCCCAGGTCAGCAATCAAATCACAGGCTTTGGTTGATTTCGTTAATGATTGGACACACACAGGCATGACTACCATGGTTCCAAATTCCGAGTCATGGATCATGCACTTCGATGGACCAAAGCAGTACGAGGGATCAAGAGCTGGAGTGGTGCTAACATCACCCAAAGGAGACAAATTGAGTTACGTACTACAAATTCACTTCGACTGTTCCAACAACGTGGCCGAGTATGAGGCCCTATTGCATGGCTTAAAGGTAGCCAAGGAGATGAACATTAAAAGGATACGATGCTTCGGAGATTCGGACCTTGTGGTACAACAGGTGTCAGGAACTTGGGATAGAAAGGACGCAACTATGGCAGCATACCGCAGGGAAGTCGATAGGGTTGCAGGATGTTTTTCCGGGTATGAGGTGGAGCATATAGACAGAAGAAAGAATGAGGCAGCCGACGCACTCGCTAGACTCGGCTCGCGTAGAGAGCCGGTTCCACCTAACGTTTTCCTGGACGAATTATGGCGACCATCAGTTAAAACCGAGTCAGAGGAGGAATTGGCAAATCAAGACCCGGATTTAGGACTTGTGGCCACTGTACGTGCTATTCCCGAGTGGACAGAACCGTTTTTGGCCTACCTATCACGAGGCGAGTTACCACAGCAGGAGGTATTAGCCAGGCAAATTTTGAGGCGAGCAAAGGGATATTCTATCATCAATGGGGAATTATACAAGAGAAGTGCAGCAGGAGTCTTTTTGCGCTGCGTAGCGCCAGAAGAAGGCCGACAGATTCTCAAGGAAATCCATGAAGGCGACTGTGGGCATCATGCATCCACAAGATCTCTTGTGGCTAAAGCTTACCGACACGGATTTTTCTGGCTCACGGCTCTAGCAGATGCGGAACGATTGGTAGCAAGGTGTGACGGATGTCAAAGGTACGCTCGCCAAACCCATGTGCCGGCTATGGAATTACGGACCATCCCGTTAACTTGGCCGTTCGCTGTCTGGGGTATGGACATGGTTGGCCCCTTTCATATGTCACCATGCAAGAAGACACATCTTTTATTGGCTATTGATAAGTTTACCAAGTGCGTTGAGGTTATGCCAGTTACTAATTGCGAAGCAGCTACAGCAGTCAAGTTCCTGAAAAGGATTATCTACCTGTTCGGGTATCCCCACAGCATAATTATCGACAATGGAACCAACATGTCCCTTGGTGAGATGGAAAAGTTCTGTGGCAACAATGGAATCCGGCTTGATGTAGCATCAGTGGCTCATCCACAGGCCAATGGACAAGTGGAGAGGGCAAACCAAGAATTGCTTCGCGGATTAAAACAACGATTGCGAGTTCCCTGTATCAGGGCTGCTGGTGCATGGGTCGAAGAACTTCCTTCTGTGGTTTGGGGTATCAACACTACACCTAACAGATCCACTCAGATGACACCCTTCTTCATGGTCTATGGTGCGGAGGCAGTGTTACCGAGTGACATTATTCACGATTCACCATGAGTGTCAGCTTACGTCGAAGTGGAGAACGAAAAGACCCGGCAGGACGCCGTAGATATGTTAGAAGAGCAAAGGGAACAAGCCCTGGAAAGATCAGCCATATATCAGCAAGATCTACGGAGGTATCATAGCCGGCGCGTGAAAACCCGGGTCTTCCAGGAAGGATACCTGGTTCTCCGCCTGGTACAGTCAAACGAAGGAAAACACAAATTATCACCACCATGGGAAGGACCGTTTATCATAAGCCGGAATCTGCATAATGGATCATATTACTTGGTAGACGCAAGGGAAGAGTCGGCTACAGTTAATGACACCGCTCATACCACTTCATCTATGCAAGAAAGAGACAGACCATGGAACGTGGCTCAGCTGCGTCCATATTATACTTAGTAAAGATTATATTAGCAAGTGGAATTGCACGATGTAACAGGCAGCAGGTTTCAGACGTACTCTTTTCCTATCCAGGGTACCCTTGGGGACTGGATGGGTTTTTAATGAGGCGGCTTGCTGACCCAACATTCTCATATCAAGAAAAGAAGTGGTTATTCTCATGTTCCTTAATCTCAGTACGTTGCATATATATAGGTCTTGGGGGCTGATTGCTTGAATAGCACAGTTGCAAACTCAATGACCCGGCCTTGATGCCTATGAGTTATAAGGGCCGATTACTCGCAAACGAGTACGGCTGCAATCTTATAACCGGACAAAGGAGCCAAACTTTCTTGACTTTTCTTACTTAAGCTCGATGTGACTCGCAACAAAAGTGGCATGATTTGCTCGCTTACGATTACAATCAGCCATGAAGCCCAATGGGACTTGTCTGACCCTGTTTTCGTATAGATGTAACAACATGATATCCACGCGAAAGCCGGCTTATAGTACAAGATCGTCAAAAGGGTCATCTAAACCACAAGTTATGCAGAGTATAAGGCTAATAGCTGGAAACTCAATGTTTATCAAGCATAACTTTAGTACCTATGTGAAACGGCTCCGGGTTTGGGCTTAGCAAACAACAAAACTCGTTCTCTTCGAAAAGACCACGTATCCCAGACTCGGAAATTCGGGCCTTGGCGATTCGGGATTTTGGAAAGGAAAAAGTAGCTTAGTTGCTAAGGCTCAAAAAACCCAAACATCCGAGTCTTGGGGACTTGGGGGCTTAGAAGCAAGTCCGCTAGTCAAACACCCATGAAACTCGGAAATCGAGTCTCACAAAAGGAATCGTAAAGAAAATCGGATATCAAGAACAAGTTGACTCAAAAGTGGACAAATTTAAACGATCAGAAGAAGCACAAAGTGTATCAAGAACTTAGAGTGCATTACAAACTCCGACAAATAGTATCAAAGGTGCACAGGCGCACCATCCAAAAATAGTTGTTTTAACATCGATCAACTGACGCGTATGAGGTAGCATCAGGCATCAGGTATCACTCGGCGTTCTAGGCCGCGGCGTCCATCTTCGCCTTGCCCTTGCTATCACTTGGGGCAACAGCAGCACCCGGATCAGTAGTACCGGCACGCGAAGGAGGAGGAACGACTGGTGTGGAGGTCGCGGGTGGAGAATCGGCTTCAGCTTTCTTTTTGGCAGCCTCCTCCCTCAACTTAGCAGCTTCCTCCTTCCATCGGGCCAGCATGTCATACGGCTCGGGAAGATCCGACTTAACCGCTTCACCAGCAGCATCATATGCAGGAACGAGGGAATCAACATCTAAGCCGTCAGCAATCACGCTGGCCGGGTAACGGACCTCCTTCTGGACGGCCTGGAAATCCTTCACGGAGAACTTGGACCATCAAGCTTGTATTCCGGGAAACCGCCCATAAGCTTGGCTAGCTCAAGCTTAGGGAAGTAAGCCTTGGCAAGCGCAAGACCCCGGGTTACTCCAACCCGGCAGGACGAGCGTTTCCAGTGCCAAATCCACTCTGGGATAGTGGAGCAAGCATCTAGCATTCTCTTCAGGTCGCCATTCCCTTTACCCGGCCACCGTATTTCTTGAAGGATCCATTTGGTTCCGGCACATAGCTGCCGGATAACGCTCTTGATAGTTTTCAGCCTGGCAATGTCACCCTCGTCCGGCATCACTTCACCCGGACCTGCAGAAATGGAAGCATGAGTCAGGAAACTCCGGCTATTTATCAAAAGGATAACCCGGATGAAGAAACGTACCAAGCAAAGCACGATATTTGTCAGCAATTTGAACAAAAAGGCTCGTTAGATCATCTTCTGCTGTGTGAGCCCTCTTCCTATACTTCTTCATTATCGTCCTGTTCCTCCTGGCCTCAGCCTCGGCCGTCTCACGCAGAGCCACCTCCTTTTCAATGAGCTTGGTGGCCTTTGCCAGTTTCTCCTCAGATTGAGTCACGAAGGACTGCATGGATGCAAGGAAGGATTAGCCGGGTAAAGTTCCAAGCAAATTGTGAATCAATTCACTCGGAACTTGGGGACTGGATAAGGACACAAGCAATATTAGTCGGGTTTACCTCGTGTTTGGCTACTAAAGCCTCCAAGATGTTTTCTTCGTTAGCCCTCAAAGTGCGCAGGGTTTCGAGCATCTGGGCAAACGTCAGGTCCTCGGGTCGGACACCGGAAGAGCCGGCAGCCTGGTCGCCTGATGGGGGAGCTCTCCCCGCCCTTGGGGTCGAGACCCGGACAGTCTGAGTATCCGGGTTGGGAGAACCCATCCTCGTATCTAGAACCTCGATCTCCTCGTCCACTGGTTCGGATGAAGCAGGAGCCGGCTTGGTGAAGTGAGTCGCCCAAGGGGCCTTGTTCCTGGTTGTTCGCAATATCACCGCCAGTCGCGGATTCTACGTTCTCAGTCCGCCTCCCGGTTATCAAACTCCACATTCTCCGGGTCACTAACGGTGACTTGAGCGCTAAAAGAAAGATGAGAGGAGGCAGTTAGCAATGGTGATTGAAAATTGTCAGGTATCAAAAGGTGTCATATAGCCAAAAACTTACCCGGTGTTTACGGCGTAATCCGGCGGGAGCTCGCCGCTGGAAGCAGACGAAGATGTCAAAGGGACCGACAGCGGATCCCGGAATTGCCCAGCACGTGGATGGTTAGGAGAAGGATGGCGCTGAGGAGAATTGGAAGGACGAGGCGGAGGAGCACTGGCACGATGGACGGGGGAGGTGGAGATGCCCGGGTTAAGAGGATCCTCACCCGGGGAACTCCGAGTTACTCTGCGCTTGGCTGGAAGAGAATCCTTCAAGTACGACGAGTTCGATAATTGATGATTAATTTGTCGCATTGTATCGAAGGAGTAAGGTTCAGAGGATATGGAAGAGAAAGGAACCTTGGACACTACCCCTCTGGCCTTCCTCTTGGCCCCAACTGTTGTTTCTTGATCAGATTCGGTAGCTTCCGGGTCGTCTTCGTCCTTCTCGTCTTCGTCCTCCAGCCCTGCGAACCGAGTATGTATCCGTGGAAAAGTTAAATAGGAGGAAAATGATGAAAGTAAAGATAATACAAGATCCGGGTGAATACCTTCATCACCGTCAACTGGCTCGTCTTCGTCTTCCGGGTCTCTGGAAGGGGGGAGGCCTCAACTGTCCAGAAAGGGTCACCGGCCTGAGACGGAAAGATGAAAATAAGAGTTGAGTGCAGTATCGAGTCAAGATGAAGAAATAAACTTATGAGTATCGGTTCTTACCGCTGGGGCCGGGTTTTCCCAAGTAAATGGAGGTAACCCGGCGATGTTTTTTATCACCTCCAGCTTCTCCGTCAAGAAACCCTTGATGGTTTTGTTGGTATCCCCGGCTGCAAAGCTCTTGGTGGAATATCGGAGTGCGTCTGTGGTGTGCCCCGAGTATTCGCACATCAATTTGGTGCGCATAGAATTAGGTTGGATACGGAAGTCAACCCAAGTTTTCACTAAGTTGAGCCCGAGAAGGCCTTGGGCTGAGAGAACGGCTATCTTAGCTATCAAAGGTATGATTGCCTCCCTGTCCGAGTCAGGGGTGAAAGCACTGAAGTTCTCGGAAGTGTTGAGGAGGCCCTCCGAGTAACCCGGCAATCTCTTCTCGCCGGGTGGAGAGGTGTCGTGGCAGTAGAAGAAGGATAATTGCCAGTGTTTAACATGGGAGTTCAGATTAAGGGTTGGCATTGGGGAGTTTTTGCGCCGTTGGATAGATACCCCGCCGCATGTGAGAAGTGCTCCGTCGCCGCTTTCGCGGCACAGCTTGCACTGGAAAAGTTCAATAAAAAGAGCCAAACTTGGCGGAGTGCACAAGTACGACTCGGATAGGACTATGAAGTGAGTAATATTCAACATAGAGTTAGGCCCTATGTCAAATATCCTGAGGCCATAATGGTTCAGGACCTCACGGAAGAAAGGGTGACCCGGAGGACGGAATCCCCGGGTCACGTGCTCTACAAAACAGATTACCCCGCCGTCGGCGGGCGTGGGCCGGGTCTCGTCACCCGGCGCCCTCCAGTGAATGTCCTTCTCAGGGGGAAGAACCCCCAACTCGGCCAATTCTTCCAGCTTGGCCTTTGTGACAGTGGACCGCCCCCAATTGGCAGATATGGATTGGGTTGTCTTCGCCTGGGCCGGCTGTTTCCCTTGCCTTTTGGGAGCCATGGGATCAACCTGCAAAACACAAGGAAAAAAGGTACAGGAAATGAGACTCGGAAATATTGGATTATCCGAGTTGGGGTACAAGAAAGTATGAAGACTAAGAACTATCCGGGTATCATGCCATGAAATGGAGATTGCGAAGTATCCGGGTATTAAGTATAACTATGGAGATTATTGGTCACTTACGTATGGAAAAGTATTTGGGGAAGACGGATGGTTGCCCATGTATCTACTGCAAGCAAAATAGTCGGAAAAGGAGGACTCTCCGGGTGTCAATGTTATGTGCGGAAAATTGAGGTGAAATGGATCTAGATTGGAAAACTTGCGAACGATTCTACGAAGAAATTGGTGATTAATAATGGTAGGAGGATGAGGTGTAGTCATCAAACAGGTGGTTAAAGGAGTTAGCGAGCGTCAAATCGATCTAATCCGGTGCAATGGGAAGAACGACCCACAGGTTGACCTAGATCCAATCTTGGATGAATTGAAAAATTGCGAGGCTAAATTGAACGAGCACAAGGAACTTACTGGGAGATATTGGAGTTTAGTGCGATGACGGTGGACGGCGTGGCTCGAGTGCCCCTTTGCGACTCTTGGCGAGCGGGGCGAGGGCGCAGTGGTGAAGCTTGGCGGCGGCGCGAGATGGCTCGAGAACGAACGCGGCCGGCGGTGGCTTTGCTCCGGTGGCAAGCACGAAATTCCTGCGGTGGTGTTACGAGGGCGTAAGGAGTGAGGAAGGAAAGGAGAGGTTGAAGTGAAGCGTTGGGTTCTAGGTCACCCTCTGAACACTATTTATAAGGTGAGGATGAGTCTATCTCAACGGCCGGAAGCCGGAAATTGTGGGGTAATGGCTATCTACGCGGATTCTGCGAGATATGCTCCAAGTATTAAGCAAGGTATCTGGACAAAAAAGAGAAGGAGATCCACCCCGTGATATCAGGGTCAATTATCGAGTATAGAATCTTGACATTTTTTATTAGGGTTTTGACCCAGAAAGCTGAGCAATATGCTTGGAGAAAGGCCGGGTTACTATATGGCCACCATGGAGCTAGGCCTAGCTATTTATCAAAAGCACCTTAACCCGGCCTCCATGCCCTTGTGCGTTTGATACTTTTGCAGGGAATAGCAAGCGCTTCAAGGAAGGATCCGTGAAGCCCAAGCTATTCTGGGGACTACTGATGGAGGGATAATAATCCGGTAGGCCAACTCCAAGGTGTAACCCGGCCCAAAGGACGCTGCGCAATTTCCGGCTAAGGATAAAGAAACTTCTGGAAGGCCCAAGTTTGTAGGCCTCGTAACCCGGATTGTGGGTTACGGTAAAGAAAAGTTAGGGTTCATGTGTGGTGTCCGGGTAGGATTCAGGGTACGCCTTGGAGGGCAAGCCAGGGGGTACGGGTGCTTTATAAACCGACCCCTAGGCTTAGTTGAGAGAGATCCAAGAACCCTAGCAATATCGTTCGGTATCAAGTATCCAGTGTAACACGAGAGTTGAGTTAATATCTTGAGATCGGAGACTCAGCGACTTGATTGCCGGCTACCAGATCGAGTTCCATCATGTTTTCCTCTGAGCTAAACTCTCTCCCAAACGCCTGTGTCGTCTTGCCCCAAGATCTGTTACCCCCGGTAACGTCTGCCGTGATTATCCCACGACAACCCGGGTATCCCTACGTCCCCAACTCGCTGCACCGGTACTTCCCAATGTCATCCTTCCAATTCACCTCGAAAATATCCTTCTCTCAATCACCCCCTAGCTAGAAAACTCCGAGTCTCACTTTCTCAATCTTTATCAGCCTCGTCCGGATCTAGCAACGAGCTTCCAGCGGACTTTGTGTTGAATACTGGGTAAGTTACATTTCTTGTCATCCGGCATACTGGCTCTTTTGATAACCTTTACTCATTAATGTTGACCATTTCTTTTACTTTCCTTAGTGTCCAGGTTACGATCAGTGACCCGGACAACATGGATCTGGATAACCGGGAAACTGAGGATCTGGTTGATAATGTGAACGCCGCGACTGGCGGCGCTGAAGAAGAAGACCAAGGACTAGACCTGCTGACAGATCCGGCCAGGCAGGAGGGCGAGTCTCCCAATCCATCAGATGGACCCGGGGATGACGACGTCGAGGTTGTGGGCGCAAGGGTGGGTGATCCCCATCCTGACACCCAGGCAACCCGGGTCTCCCCCCCCCCCACCCCGAGGCAGGAAAGGACTCCACCTCCAAGTAACCCGGCCCCCGGCTCTTCCGGTACAAAGCCTGATGATATGAGCTTCGCTGAGATGCTTGACGCTCTGCATACTCTGAGAGCTGATGAAGAAAACATTCTAGAAGCCTTGATAGCCAAGCACGAGGTAAATTCAACTAATACTGCCCGTATATTTGTCTAGTCCCCAAGTTCCGAGTGAACTTATGCATAATTTACTTGGAACTTTCATAGCATATCCGACTGATATTTCTTTTCCGTCCGACTAACATTTCCTTGTGTTTCCACGCAGGCATACGTAACCCACTCTGAGGAGGTGTTGGGTAAAACCACCAAACTCCTCGAGGTGGAAACGAAGCTGTGTGAATCAGTTGAAGTTGATGCCAAGAAACTGGGGAAACTTGCGAGGAAGTATAGAAAGAGATCCCATGCTGCGGAGGATGAACTGACCAAGCTATCTGCCCAGATTGCCGATACTCACCGTGCTTTGATTGGTAATGATTCCCGACTCACTAATCGTAACCCATATTTTCATTCTGATAAACACTCGGAATTCCTTACTTGGATCTTTCTCTTTTTCTACAGGGCCGGATGATGAGATTCCGGATGAAGATGATATAGCAAAGCTGAAGACCATAAAGAGCACAATCCGGCAACTCTGTGCCGGCACCAAATGGGTTCTTCAAGCTTTGAAGTGGTCGGGTACTGGACGTGGTGGTTTGAGCACACTGCTTGATGCGTGCTCCACCATCCCCGAGTGGATTGAGCACTGGAAACGCTCGTCATGCCGGGTTGGAGTAACCCGGGGGCTTGCTCTAGCTAAGGCGTACTTTCCCAAGCTTGAGCCGGCAAAGCTCGTTGGCGGGTTTCCAGAATTCAACAATGATGGCTCCAAGTTTTCAGCCAAAAACTACAAGGCCATCCAAAAAGAGGTTCGCCACTCGGCTAGTCTGATTGCCGATAGTCTGGATGTCAGTCTGATTGTTCCACCATACGACGCTGAGGATAAGCCAATTCAGTCGGATCTTCCGAAGCCTTATGACATGCTAGCACGGTGGAAGGCGGAAGCTGCTCAAATGAGGGAAGAGGCCGCGAAGAAGAAGGCTGAGGCCGATACTGCGCCTACAACCTCTACGCCGGTTGTTCCTCCTCCCGCGCGTGCCGGTACTGCTGCTGACCCGGATGCTGCTGCCGCAAAGACCGTTGAAGAGCAAGTCAAGGACCAAGACCCGGCTGCCAAGGACAAGGTTGACGACTCGACCCAGGAGGCCGAGTAAACTTTTATCTGCTACTGTCTCAAACACTTCATTCGGCCAATGGGCCTTTAAAACAATTATTCTTTTTGATAGTGCGCCTACGCACTTTTTGATACTACTATCCTGATTTGTAATACGTTTAAAACCTTAATATCTTTCATGGCCCTTCTGGCCTTTGCGTGAATTTGATATTTCTTAACTTTGATCTTTTTCATTCCTGGTTTTCCGACTTTCGCTATGGTTCCTTTTGCGAGACTCGTTTTCCGGGTCTCATGGGTTTTGACAAGTGGACTTTTTCTAAGTCCCCAAGTCCCCAAGACTCGGATTTTTGGGTTTTTGAGCTGAATAGCTAGATAATTTGTTTCTTTTTTCAAATTCCCAAGTCCCCAAGGCCCGAATTTCCGAGTCTGGGGTTTTGAACTTTTCCAAAAGAACAAATTGTTTCTGCTAAGGCCCAAAACCTAGAGCCATTCACATAGGTTTGAAGCTATGCTTAATATACTATGAGCTTCCGGCTGTTAACCTTGTGCTCTGCATAACTTGTGGTTTAGATGACCCCTTTGACCTTCTTCTGCTATAAGCCGGCTTTCGCGTGGATAATCAATGTTGCTATAGCTGTATAAAGACAGGGTCAGGCAAGTCCCATTGGGCATCATGACTGATTGTAATCATACGCTAGCAAAGCATGGCACTTTAGTGCGAGTCACATCAAGCTTAAGCAAGAAAAGTCAAGAAAGTTTGGCTCTATTGTCCGGTTATAAGCTTGCAGCCGTACTTACTACAAGTAATCGGCCCTTATAACCTAATGGCATCGTGGCCGGGTCTTTGAGTTTGCAGCTGTGCTACTCAAGCAATCAACCCCCAAGACCTAGATATATGCAATTTACTAGAAAAACTAACATATTAAGAACAACAAATAATACTTACCTGAACAAGAAATAGAAAACAACATGAATAAAAACTTTGACAAAACACACGGAAAAGAATATTTTTTCTTAACCATCTCTTTATTGATATGAGAAAAGTTAGGTCAGCAAGCCGCCTCATTAAAAACCTTCCAGTCCCCTTAGGTACCCTGGATAGGAAAAGAGTGCGTCTGAAACCTGCTGCCTGTTACATCGTGTAATTCCACTTGTGAATCTAGTCTATTTTAGGTGTTGTAGGGACGCAGCTGAGCCACGTTCCATGGTCTTTCTCTTTCTTGCATAGATGAAGTTGTATGAGCGGTGTCATTGACAGTAGCCGACTCTTCCCTTGCATCTATCAAGTAATACGACCCATTGTGCAGATTCCGGCTTATAATGAACGGTCCATCCCATGGTGGGGAGAGCTTGTGTTTTCCTTCCTTTGATTGTACCAGGCGCAGGACCAGGTCCCCTCCCTGGAAGACCCGGGTTTTGACTCGCCGGCTATGATATCTCCTCAGGTCCTGCTGGTATATGGCTGATCTTTCCAAAGCTTGTTCCCTGTGTTCTTCTAACATATCCACGGCGTCCTGCCGGGTCTTCTCGTTCTCCACCTCGACGTAAGCCAATACTCGAGGCGAATCATGAATGATATCACTCGGCAATACTGCCTCTGCGCCATAAACCATAAAGAACGGTGTCATCTGAGTAGATCTGTTAGGTGTGGTGTTGATTCCCCAAACCACTGATGGTAACTCCTCAACCCAAGCGCCAGCGGCTCTGATGCACGGGACTCGTAGCCGTGGTTTTAATCCACGACGTAACTCCTGATTTTCCCTTTCCACTTGTCCATTAGCTTGTGGATGGGCTACTGAAGCTATATCAAGCCGGATTCCATTGTTCCCACAGAATTTTTCCATCTCGCCTAAGGACATGTTGGTTCCATTGTCTGTAATTATGCTATGAGGATACCCAAATCGATAGATAATCCTTTTCCGGAACTTGACTGCCGTAATTGCTTCACAATTGGTAACTGGCATAACTTCAACCCACTTGGTAAATTTATCAATAGCCACCAAGAGATGTGTCTTTTTGCAAGGTGACATGTGAAAGGGGCCAACCATGTCCATACCCCAAACGGCAAACGACCAGGTTAAAGGAATTGTTTGCAACTCCATAGCCGGCACATGGATTTGGCGGGCGTACCTTTGACATCCATCGCACCTAGCCACCAAGCGTTCCGCGTCTGCTAAGGCTGTGAGCCAGAAGAAACCGTGCCTATATGCTTTGGCCACAAGGGACCTTGTGGATGCGTGATGCCCACAGTCGCCTTCGTGGATCTCTTTCAGGATCTGCCGGCCTTCCTCCGGTGCTACACAGCGCAAAAATACTCCTGCAGCACTCCTTTTATATAACTCCCCGTTGACGATGGAATAGCCTTTTGCTCGCCTCAGAATTTGCCTTGCTAATACTTCCTGCTGTGGTAACTCGCCCGTGATAGGTAAGCCAGGAACGGCTCTGTCCACTCGGGAACAACTCGTACTGTGGCCACGAGCTCCAAATTCGGGTCTTGGTTAGCCACCTCTTCCTCAGACTCGGTTTTAACTGATGGCCGCCATAGCTCGTCCAGGAAAACATTGGGTGGAACCGGCTCTCTACGCGAGCCGAGTCTTGCGAGTGCGTCTGCTGCCTCGTTCTTTCTCCTGTCAATATGCTCCACCTCATACCCGGAAAAACACCCGGCAACCCTGTCCACCTCTCTGCGATATGCTGCCATAGTTGCATCCTTCCTATCCCAGGTTCCCGAGACCTGCTGTATCACAAGATCCGAATCTCCATAGCATCGTATCCGCCTGATGTTCATCTCCTTGGCTATTCTCAAACCGTGTAATAATGCTTCATACTCGGCCACGTTGTTGGAGCAATCAAAGTGAATTTGCAACACGTAGCTCAGCTTATCTCCTTTGGGTGATGTAAGTACCACTCCAGCTCCTGATCCCTCGTATTGCTTGGAACCATCAAAGTGCATTACCCAAGACTCGGAACTTGGTGTCATTGTGGGCATGCTAGTGTGAGTCCAATCATTAATGAAATCAACTAAAGCTTGGGACTTGATTGCTGACCTGGGCTCGTAGTTGATATGATAATCTCCCATCTCGATGACCCATTTGGCTATTCTGCCGGTTGCGTCCGAGTTTCTGATGATATCCGACATTGGTATAGAGCTAACCACTGTTATGGGGTGTTCCTGAAAATAGGGCTTCAATTTCCGGCTGGCCATGAAGACTCCGAAAACCAACTTCTGCCAATGTGGGTAGCGCTGCTTTGCCTCTGATAACACCTCGCTGACGTAATAAACCGGACTTTGAACTGGGTGATCTTTCCCATCCTCTTTGCGCTCAACGAAAACCACTGCGCTAACCGACCGGGGCCCGGCCGCAATGTATAGTAGCATGGGCTCTTTGGGACCCGGGGCTGCTAAAACTGGTGCCTCAGATAACTGCTTCATTAGTGCCTCGAACGCCTCATCCGCCTCTTGGTCCCAAACAAACTTATCAGATTTCCTCAAGAGCCGGTAGAGGGGTATTGCCTTCTCTCCGAGTCTGGATATGAACCGGCTCAGCGCTGCTATGCACCCTGTGAGCTTCTGAACATGCTTTAGGTTTTCCGGCTTTTTCAGACTCTGGATAGCTTTGATTTTGTCCGGGTTTGCCTCGATTCCTCTCTCGGAAACAATGAACCCGAGTAACTTTCCTGTAGGAACTCCAAACACGCACTTTGTAGGGTTAAGTTTCATCTGATACCTTCTCAAATTCTTGAATGTTTCCTTTAGATCATCAATGAACGTTTCCGCTTTCCTGGTCTTGATCACCACATCATCCACATAGGCGTGAAAGTTGCGCCCAATCTGGTCCACAAAGCACTTCTGTATGCATCTCTGATAAGTTGTGCCAGCATTCTTTAACCCATAAGTCATGGTCTTGTAACAGAAGGCCCCAAAGGGGGTTATGAATGATGTTTTCTCCCAGTCTTCATTCTTGAGCTTGATCTGATGATACCCGGAATACGCATCCAGAAAACATACTAGGTCACTTCCAGCCACTGCATCTATGATCTGATCTATCCTTGGAAGGGCAAACGGATCCTTTGGGCAATGCTTGTTGAGACTCGTATAATCTATGCACATCCTCCACTCGTTGCTCTTTTTCATCACTAGAACCGGATTTGCCAACGAATCCGGGTGAAATACCTCCATGATAAAGCCGGCTGTCAATAGCCAAGCAATTTCTTCCCCTATAGCCCTTCTTCTTTCCTCATTCATTTTTCTCAGGCCCTGCTTCACGGGCCTAGACTTGGGATCAACGTGTAAGCTATGTTCCGCTAACTCTGTAGGGATACCCGGCATATCGCTGGCCGTCCAAGCAAAAACATCTTGATTTGAACGAATAAACTCCACGAGTGCTTTTTCCTGCTCATTGTCCAGGTTAGATCCTATAGAAAATTGCTTGGAGGGATCACCTTCGGCAAAGGACACCATCTTGGTATCCTGTGCTGCCTTGAATTTTGCTCTCTCATCCTCCGTATTCGGCCTTTTTAACGTTGTCCTGTCATCCGGGTCTACCTGAGACCGATAATACTTGAGCTCCTCCATTCTACAAGATTGTTCCGCCATTGCCGCGTCTCCTTCGTGACACTCAGCCGCTATATCCCGGCTCCCATGTATGGTGATGGTCTGCTTGGGACCCGGGATTTTTAGTTGTAGGTATACGTAACACGGCCTGGCCATGAACTTGGCGTAAGCCGGCCTTCCAAATAGCGTGTGATAAGGGCTGCGCAACTTTACCACTTCAAACGTGAGCCACTCCACCCGGAAATTATCCTTTGATTCTCCAAAACCAACCTCCAAGGTAATCTTTCCCTCAGGGCACGCCGAGTGACCCGGCACAATCCCGTGAAAAACTGTTGAACTTTTCTGTAGCTGAGACTCTTGAGACCCATGCGTAAGAAAGTTTCCCAATATAAGATGTTTATGCTGCTTCCGCCATCCATTAAGACCTTTTTCAGCTGATAGCCATTAACCTGTGGCGCGACCACCAATGCTAAGACTCCCAGGTGTTCTATTCTCTCCGGGTGATCCCTTCTGCTCCATGTCACCTCTTGATCTGACCACCTCAGGTATCTCGGAACAGCCGAGGAAACCGAGTTTACTGCCTTTTTCAATATCTTTCTATCCTTGTTGGAAGTTCCCGTGGTGTGAACATGGTACTGGCCCAATTGCTTGGGGTTGGCCTGGAAACCTCCGGCTCCTCCCTGATTGTTACCCGGGTTACCGACTCCCGGGTTGCGTGCTGGGGGTGGGCCGTTGCCCGGGTTACCACCCGGACCCGGTCCTGCTCCCCGGCCTGCGCCTCGCATTGCTTTCTGTATTTCCTCATTCTTCCATCTTTGTAAATCTACGCATTGTTCCAGTGAATGATTTGCTGGCCTGCCGTTCTTGCTGTGGCGCGGACAAGGCATCCTGAAGGCCTCTATATGGTTAGCCGGCCTTGGCGGTCCTTGATAATTTCCACCATTAAAGTTTCCTCCGTTGAAATTTCCTTCTGCCCTGGGTCTTGCAAACCCGGCTTCTGTGCTGGCGACAAACTCGGAATTTCCCTCGTACGGGCGCTTGTTCTGGTTGTTTCCATTATTTCCTCCATTGTTACCCGGCGCAGATCCATTGCCGGTTCTTCCATTATTGCTCGTGTTTGCTTTTGTTTTCTTGTCATCAACGTCCTCTTCGGTGGTATCCGTGGCAGCGTGCTTGTTGCATGCATCCATCAACTCTCCCATAGTAACCTCTGAAGCATTCCGACTAGATTTCATGCGTGTTAGCTTTTGCACTAGGGGTATGTACTTGCACGTTTTAGCCATGGCCTGTAGCGCATCCTTTGGCTGAATATCCGTGGACGAGTGAAGTATCTCCATAACCCGGCGCACCCAGCTGCGCGCCGACTCTCCCTTCCTTTGTACACACCGTTCTAGATCATCGATGTTAAACAACTTCCTGCACGTCCCATGAAAGTGCTTGACAAACGCAATTTTCAGCTGACTCCATGAATTGATAGATTTTTCCGGTAAATTGTTGAAGCATAACTTGGCTGCTCCCTTTGACATCATTAAGTACATGAACTTGGCTTGGAGATTTTCAGATGCGTTGCGAATCGACATAGCCATCTCATAGCTGCTCAACCAGGTTTCTGGATCCATAGTCGGCTCGTAATTTACCACTTTACCCGGTTCCTTGAACTTATCCGGGTAAGGCTAGGCTCTGATGGCGTCCGATAAACACTTAGGCCTGGCTAAAACTGTCGGTGCTGGCCTTACCCGGGAAACGTGTGATCCGGCGACGGGTGCGGCGGGGGGTGCAACTGCTACCGGCCCTCGTACCGCAGACCCGGCTGCTGCGCGCCTGGCTCGAGAACTGTCCACGATAGCTTGCGCGGCTGATACTGCAGGTGTTGCTGGTCTACGGGGAGGAGGCGGCATTTGTTGCTGCTCTGCCCTCCGCCGTGCTGAGCTTTTCTGAATATTACCGGTGTTTCCATTATGCCGGCTTATATACGGCGTTCCATGCATTCCGCTCCTATTATCCGGGTAATTGACTTGCTGAGCCACTGCCGTGCGCAATAAATCTATCGCCTGCCGGGTCTCCTCCGCATGGGGTGACTCTCTTACGGGGATTCGATCCAATGCCAACGTCGCTGCATATACATTATCCATGGGGTTGTTGAAGTGACCTCGTGGCGTATGAAATCGTGATGGTGGTGGTGGTGGTGCTGCATTGCCAGCAGCAACCCCTGTCTGCAACGTGGGTAACCCGGCTTGTACGTTTGCCGGCTGTCCCCCACCAGTAGCGGGCTGATGTACAGTCTCCTGATTCACAGCCGGAATTGGTTGATCTTGGGGTGTGACGAATAGCGTGGCCGGGTTTAGAACTCCACCCGTCGCCGGTAGTCTAGTTTTCTATCTCTGATGCATCCTAGTCGTCTCAACCCGGAGCCGGTTCTCCAATGCTTCCAGCTCACGTTGGCGCGTGGCTACTCGTTGCTTCTCTGCTTCCACATCTCTCCTTTGCTGCTCCAATGCACGGCGTGCTACATCCAGATCCCTGGCGCGTGCCGCGGCGTTTTCCGGGGTTATCACGGTAGCTAGCACCGTGGGATCCAAGATTAGATTGTTACTGAACAGAGCCGGGTGTTGCGGGTTTGAAGGACCCGCCCCTGGCGTCCTGTTCGCCATGAATCCAAACATATTCTCCTGCAACTCGCTATCCGCCGCTCGGCTAGTGACCGAGGCCGATTCTCCGTCGAACCGGGTCAGAACCGGGTTTCCGTCAACCGGATTTTGCCGCTGGGCCAGCGCTCGCGCCGCTCCAACCGCGGCCGTATTCATGTCTCCCTGATTGAGATTGGTCACAGGGGCCGTGTAGACCGTGACCTGGCGCGCGATGCCTGGTGAAGACTCGTATTCCTCCTCATCACAACTATCCTCCTCGTACCGGTCCTCCAGCAAGTGCAGGATAGACTCGGTATCATCTTCTCTCATGACCCGGCCACTCGGGGTCCATGCCGGCTCCTCCGGCTGTTCCCTCTTTGTGGTGGGCTCTTCTATCGGATCCACCGTTCCGACCGATTCTTCTCCATCCGACTGAATGCAGGTTGCTTCTCCTGACACAGAATCACATCCAAAATCATCAGGGATTGAACCGGACGTACGTACCATGCCGACGAAGACGTTGACCCGGCCGATTGTGACGACAGATCCGGATTCGAGCAGATCCGACTCTGGCCCCCAGCCAAAATCGTCCACCATCTTATTTCCTTCCGGGTTGGTGTAGATCTCGCCGACGACGAGGTTCTTCATGTTCTCCCGAGCTTCTCCCGTGATGTAAACACCCTTGGACGTAGGCCCCACGGTGGGCGCCAACTGTCGTGGGATAATCACGGCGGACGTTACCGGGGGTAATTTATCTTGGGGCAATTCGACTCTGGTGTTTGGGAGAGGGTTTTGCTCAGGGGAAATCATGGCGATAAACGATCTGGTAGCCGGCAATCAAGTCGCCGAGTCTCCGATCTAGATATATTATCTCAACTCTCGTGTTACAAGGGATACTCGAATAGCTGGTAAAACTTGTACGTAATCTAACCCTAGGAGCCGGCTTATATAATATCCGGCCCCCCTGGCTTCCTATCCAAGGCGTACTCGGAGTCCTGCCCAAGCACCGCTTACAAACCCTAAGTTCCCTTATCGAAACCCACAATCCGGGTTACGAGGCCTACACTCTTGGGCCTTCTAGAAACTCTTTAGGCCGGGTCTTGCGCAGCTCCCTTTGGGCCGAATTACACCTTGACGTCAGCCTACCGGGTTATCATCCCTCCATCAATGCCCGCGTCTGGAATGATGCGTGAGTAGTTCAACCTTGTACTACGGGTCCATAGTAATAGCTAGATGGTTATTCTCTCCTCTTTATGCCTCATGTTTAGATCTTGTGAGCTGCCCTACATGATCAAGATCATCTTATTGTAATGCTACATGTTGTATTTGCTGGGATCCGATGAATATTGAATGTTATGTCTCCTGATTATCAATCTATCATGTTATCTTCATGTGTATGTTATTTATGATCTTGCATGCTCTTCATTATTAGTAGATGCTCTGGCCAAGTAGATGCTAGTAACTCCAAGAGGGACTATTTATGCTTGATAGTGGGTTCATGCCTCCCTTTCACTAACGCTCAAGTGACAGAAACGTAATCGGTGGGGGATGTGTTGTTTCCACTAGGGAGAAAACAACGATGTTTACATTACACACTTTGCTTATTGCAATTATCTGTTGCTTGCAACATAATACCCAAGGATTGTTAAGATGATATTGTAAGGGTGGATTATTAGTCATAGATGCAGTTGGATAACGGTCTATATATTTTGTTGTAATGCCCGCATGAATCACATAGTAATCATCATGTCATGCATCTTTCATTATCTTTCAATTGCCTAGTTGTAATTTGTTTACCACACATGTTATTTATCTTCTATGGAGAGACAACACTAGTGAACTGTGGACCCTGGTCCATTTCCTCATACTGATAATACAACCACTGTAATTACTTTTTCACACTGTTTCCACTTTTTCACACTGCTACTACTGTTTTCACATTGTTCTCCTATTTTTTTCCACACCATACGTTTAACCGCTTTATTTTCAAGAAAACCGGTGAGACTGACAACCTCGCTGCTTTGTTGGGGAAAAGTGAATTGATTGTGAGATTGACAACCTCCCTACCATATCAACTGCATCAACCTTCAAAAGTTGCTTCTTTCTCCTACTGGTCGATTCAACCTTGGTTTCTTTCTGAGGGGAAACTTGCTGATGTGCTCTTCACGCCTTGCACTTGGGGTTTACCAACGAGGGTGTCAATTACACCATCGGGTCCACATTATCCTAGACCAACAGAAGAGTGTGATGTGCATACTGAAAAATTACAACCCCTTGTCAACGTGTTGTGGAACCAGACCAGTAATATGACCATTGACTTCAGCTTGTTGAATCAACTTAGTCAGACCTTCTATTGCAAGGTTGAACAAAAAAGGAGAGAAAGGATCACCTTGCCTCACACCCCTATGACTTCCAAAGTCTTTGCCCCTGGTGTTATTGATCTTGACACACAAAGTCCCATCCTTCACTATTTCCTCAATGAGCCTTCTCCATAGTGGATTAAAACCTTTCAAGGACACACAATGGAGAAGGTAAGCCCAATCAACCTTATCATAGGCTTTCTCAAAGTCTATCTTGAACACCACTCCTTATTGCTTTTTCTTCTTGGACTCATGAATAATCTCATGCAGATACATGACACCATCCATGATGTTTCTCTCTTTGATAAAGGCAGTTTGGAACTTCGAATTTTTTTTTTCATGAAGGGTTCCACTCTAAGGGTGGACACCTTGGTAATTATCTTGTAGAGCACTTGGAATAGGAAAATTGGTTTGTATTACTGGAGGCAATCTGCATCAGGAGTTTTCTGCAGCAGGATTATCATACCAAAATTGAGCCTATATAGTCCAAGCTCCCCTAGGTACCAGTCATTAAATAGATTCATGACATCATTCTTCACAATGCTTCAGCAGGTCTGGAAGAACTCAACAGGAATCCCGTCTGGGCCAGGAGCTTTAGTCCTGACCAAGGAGTCAATAGCAAGTTTAACCTCTTCAACAGAAAAGGGTTTATCTAGCACATCATTATCAGAAGCAGACAGTTTCTCCTCTTCCCTCCAAATATCACGAGAGAATCTTATCATATTACCTTCCCCATGACCAAACAGTTGTTTGTAATATTCAGTGGCATGGGCTAGGAGCTCAGTAGTCCCTTGAACACATATGTCACCATTAACCAAGGAATACATCGTGTTTTTTCTTTTTCCTTTTTCCTTTTTCTCTCCATCGTGCTTATGTCGCTATGCATGATTATGGATCTTATGCTCTCTTGTTGATAGTCCCTAAGAGTGGGGCAAAACATAAATGCCAGGACACCTTCAAAGTTCAAGAGGAAGACTAGAACAAATAATTTAAGATCAAATGATATCACATCATGAAGTAATTATTGATGCTCATGGGACAAATGCACATAGAACTCAGAATGGCAAAAATTCTCTCTCAACTATGCATAAAGTTAGAAGATGGAGACTCAACATAAAAGTAAAAGAAAGGCCCTTCGCAGAGGGAAGCAGGGATCACTCATGTGCTAGAGCTTTTATTTTATTAAACAAAGGTATTAAAAGTTTGACACTCCTCCCATCCATCTTTCACAAACCATGGCAAACCGAATCCTCGGGTGCCTACCAACAATCACATACAGTGGAGGAGTGTCTATATTTTAGGAAATGTATGCTAATGTCAACTAATGGTAAACAGAAAATACAGTACGTCACAAGCCAACTGGATTCACAAGAGAGGCTCCCATGGTGAAGGACGCAACTGGTGTACAAGGTCATCCCTCTTTCTCTTTTGTTTACATAATTATGCTTTGATTGATAAATGAGGGGCAAAAATAGTGAAGATAATTTGTTTGCATTAATTTGGGGCTGGGCACCCTATTGCCAGCTCTTCTATCATTTGGATAAGCGGATGAAGCCACTAGTCCAGGGTGTGAAATCCAATCAACAAGTGAGATAAAGATTCTCTATTTACGTCCTCATGAGAAAAAACAGGAACATAAAGCACGAGTAATTTTGAAGGTTTTAAAGGTAACACATGAGCAATTTACTTTGGAATGGCAGTTAAATACCACATGTAGGTAGGTATGGTGGACACAATGGGAAAAACTTTGGTTTAAGGGAGTTTGGATGCACGAGTAGAGCTCATACTCAGTACAGGTGAAGGCTAGCAAAATACTAGGAGCGACAAATCAAGAGAGCATAAGAGCCATAATCATGCATAGCGACATAAGCATCATTAATTAAAACATAAGCAGTATCACAAGTTAAAAAACTAATTGGTCATGGAGGCTATTCGTGACTGGTTTGTAGTCATAAACATGGTGTGAGCATGCGCCATGTCAACCAAATAAATCATTCGAAAGAGAATACCATATATTGATGCTTAACTATGACAAGAACAACTCATGAATCTTTCAATACATATTAAACACTCTCAGCTATTTGAGGCTAATCATTCTACTCAATAACCACAAGGCTTTAAAACTAAAATAACATTTAGCATGGCATGAAAAATTTCTAGCCACAGTCTATACAAGCTTTTACTAGTACTGTTATAAATTCTACTTCAAGAAGCAGTTTTCTTTCTCCCAACAAGCACCATACAAAACATGCTTTAACAAAAAAATACTCTTTATGATACAGCAAGAAAATATGAGACTACTCAAATAATACTACTAAGAATAACAGCTTTGATAAGAGATGCATTCAAAACAGGAGCTGAATAAATGCAGCAGCCAAACAGAGACTAAGAATACAACGTATTCTCATGAAAAAACGGAGCGCTTCACTCTCCAATAAAATAATGCTGGGTCCAACCAATCTTATTGAAAAATAAAAAAAAAACTGAAATCAAAAACAAAAACAAACTGAAAATAAAATACGCTCCAAGTAAAGCACATAAGATGCGACCGAATAAAAATATAGTTTCACTAGAAGTGACATGATAATTTGTTGATGAAGAAGGGGATGCCTTGGGCATCCCCAAGCTTAGACGCTTGAGTCTTCTTGGAATTTTCTTGGATGTACCACCGGGGCATCCCCAATCTTAGGCTTTTCAATCTTCTTGATCACATCATATCATCCTCTTCTCTTGACCCTTGAAAACTTCCTTCACATCAAAATTCTCACAATCTTCATTAGCAACGTTAGTGCAATTGAAATAATAAATTCACATGGTTCAGTTTCAACACAATTCTAACACTCAAAAACACATTATATACTTTCACAACTTCTTTCAAAACTCTTTTTCTCAAAAGAACACCAAAAGAAAGATATTAAGATGCAAATGCGATAAATGACAGAAATCTGTCAAAACAGACTAGTAGGTAAAGATCGATTTTTTCAAAAATCTTAAGTTGCTCAAATAAAAAAGTGGTCTTCTAGAAAAAGTTGTGTATATAATTTAGGATTAAGCACAAAAATGATCAGGTCATTTTGAATGTTTTGTGATTTTTAATGGAATTAACAGTGGACAGCAGAAATCTGTTTCCTGCGCAGAAATCCGAAATATAGGCTCAACTTTCCACTAGAGGCTTTACTTGGCTCAAAAAAATCTCAAAAGAAAAGATACAGAGGGGTTGCTAAGGAAATAGACAACACCCAGGTGCAAAGCACACCAAAGAAAACAAAGGAAAACGGGTTGAAAACATTGAAATAAAACGGGTTGTCTCCCGGTAGCGCTTTTCTTTAACGCCTTTCAGCTAGGCATAAAAGGGAAACTCAAGTATTTTGAAGTGAAGCATTCAAATAAAGTTTTCACAATTCTTTAATAATGCATTTTATTTTATCTAAGTGGGTTTCAGAGGCTCGTCTCTTAGTACTTTTAGCCTTACTATTTTCATCAAATAAATTCTCAGGAACAATCCAATCAAAACTCTTTTCTTGGGCTTCGTGCAGTGCTACTAACTTAAAGGTGGTTGGTATTTTTATCCTTGTTTTCATTATTAGATTCAGTTTTTTCTAGATCACCAACAATGTCTACACATGAGCCAAGCATATTAAAACGATCAAAGACTTTTCTAGCTTCTATAGCAACATCCCCAAATTCTTTAAGCATAGTTTCTAAGATGAAGTTTCTTTTCTCAACATCTTCAATGTTATTCAAGTTGAGGAAAATATGTTGCATTATGGGATGGAGGTTAACAAACCTAGCTTCTAGCATGTGAACTAAGGAACTTGCAGCAGTATCGTAATTAGGAGCAAGTTCTACTATGGATTTTTCCTCAAAGTTATCATGCTTACTAACATGATCAAAGAATTCTTTAACAGTGTCCTTTCCAAGTATAGAACCACTTCCTACCAAAAAAAAATTCAAGGTAAACTTAGGGATCAACATGATGAGAAATAACAACGTAGAGACAAAAATAACAACTATGAAGTAAACTAATTTTTTTGTGTGTGTTTTTAATATAGAGAAGAAAAACAAGACAAAAATAAAAACAAGACAATAAAAAAAATAAAGAGGTTGAGAGTGAGAGACTCCCCTTGACAGAACACTTCTTCCTCCCCGGCAACGGCGCCAGAAATTCTTGATGCTATGAATGGCGACCGGTGCGGGAGGAAGTCTTCTTATGTATGTTTGTTTTGTTCCCCGGCAACGGCGCCAAAAAAATCCTTGCTATGTGTTGTTGGGAAGCCCAAGAGGATGGTGTGATGAGCATAGCGGTAGGAGTTTTACCCTTAGTTAAGAACCAGGGTTATCAATCCAGTAGGAGAAAGAGAATCTTCGGAAGGTTGATGCCACTGACGGTGGTGCTGGCGCTTCACCGGTGTCAGCAACAACGTGGAACCTGCACACAACACAACCAAAATACTTTGCCCCAACGGTACAGTGAGGTTGTCAATCTCACCGGTCTTGCTGAAAACAAATATTAGACGTGTAGCATGGAAAACAGTGTATGCTTGCAGTAAGTAAAGAAAGCAGGAAAATGTTGTGGTTTGTTTAACAGTGTGGAAAAATGGACCGGGGTTCATAGTTTCACTAGTGGTGTATCTCCATAAAAGATAGCATGCTGGGTGAACAAATTATAGCGGGGCAACTGACAAACAGAGGTTGCACCGTAGTGCACAATATAACATGAAAAGTACTATGGTATTTAGTGCGGGCATTACAATAAGATAGATAGACCGACATCCATATGCATCTATGACTAATAATCCACCCTCAGGTTATCCAAACCCCTTAGGTATTAAGTTGCAAGAAACAGATAATCGCATTAAACAAAGTGTGTAATGTAAGCAATGATTATGCACGCGAGCACTCTCACCGCTGTTTTCTCCCTAATGGCAACATCACATCCTCCCCCTTCACGTTTCTGTCACTCGAGCAAGGCAACAATGAGGCATGAACCCACTATCAAGCATAAATACTCCCTCTTGGAGTCACTAACAAGTACTTGGCCAGAGAAACTACTAGCAACGGAAAGCATGCAAGATCACAAATAACATATGCAATAAAGACTATAATCAACTTGCCATAAGGTCAATATTCATCGGATCCCTGCAAACACAGCATATAGAATTACATAAGATCAATCTCAATCATGATAGGCAGCTCAGGAGATCTAAACATGGAGGCATAAGAGGAGGAGCCAACCATCTAGCTGCAGCTATGAACCCGTAGTCCAGGGATGAACTACTCACGCATCACTCCGGAGGTAGGAATGGTGATGTAGAAGCCTCCGGTGATGATTTTCTCTCCGGCAGGGTGTCGGAAAACAGCTTCAAAACCCCCTTGAGCTAGGGTTGACGACAACGGCGGCTGCGGAACACTAGTAGGAAACAGCTTATAGCCACCAGTGTACTGCTGGCGAACAGCAATTGAGGTTGGCCAGCGCTAATACCACAGGCGAACAGCATTTTCTGTTCGCCAGCGCTATTCCTGCTACCGCTGGCGAACATGTCCGCGGCTTCGCCAGCGCTATGTGTGGGACCCACCTGCGCGCGCTACAGCCGCTCCCTGAAACTACCGCTGGCGAACAGGCCTGCGTGTTCGCCAGCGCTACGTTCACTACCGCTGGCGAACAGCTCTGGTTGTTCGCCAGCGCTAACTTGTGGGCCCAGGACGCATGTTAGCGCTGGCGAACAACCAGAGCTGTTCGCCAGCGGTAATCTGGCCGATCTGCCATAAGTGACCACACCCACCACCCCCACTTTCCCCTCCACTCCCTTCTCCACCTTGTCCCCTCTTCTCTCTCTAGCTCGAATTTATGCCAATTTCTCCACCCTCCTACTCTCTTTTGAACCAACTAAAATTATTTTAGTTGGTATATATATGTTTATCTCCTTCCTAACACCATTTCTATCCAAAAATTTTCCTCCCTAGCCATCTAGATCTAGAATTACCCCCTCTCTCTCCAAAGCTCCAAAATTCTCCGGATATCATCGTGTAGCCATCTATTCATTTGAGGTGGGATGAATGATAATATATAATTAAATGAGTTTGTATATAAATTTTGTCCGGATACACGCGATATGCAATATGTGTGAAATTTCACCGGATTCAACAATGGTCGTGTGATGGAGACGATAAATGCATGTGTGCGCAATTTGTTGTGGAATGAAATTGAGTAGCCAACTATCGCCGGAATGTTGATTCATTTCCGTCTCGGCATAGTTTGGCACTCCCTAATAACCTCCTATTTGTAGGAAGGTCATGCCGAATTTTTTCGTGAATACGACATGAAGTGAAATTTTTGATATGAAAATGAGTTGCCACTTTGCCGGAATGTTGATTCATTTCCGTATCGGCAAAGTTTGGCACTCCTCTAACCTCCAATTTGTAGGAAGGTCATGCCGATTTTTTTCGTGAATATCGAAATATATATATATATATATTATGTTTGGTTCGCGCGCTCTCGTGCAGGCGACATATAATGGTGGTCGTTAAGAGTGAACGTGTCGTGAATAGTTACTTGAGACACGCGACAGAAGACATGTTACAAAATGGCCGCAAGGAGATACGATGTCCATGTCGAAAGTGCAAACTAGGGGGCTTGCTCAATCCCTTTACCGGAGACTTGCTCAGTCACCTCCTCAGGTATGGTTTCATGGATGGGTATAACAGTCAGTGGGTAAGTGATGATGAAGATGATGAAGTCCATGGGGCGGCGGCGGTAGGAAATGATGTGCAACAGGAGAATAACAACGATCGACTAGAACTACAACAGGACCAAGATCAGCCTCATGACCCCGTAGATGATCATGGAGAAGATGCTGAACAAGACGTGGAAGAAGATCACGAGGACACAGGGACACCCCTAACGGAAGTTGTGCATGACCCTCATCTGAAAGAACTGCTTTTGAGAAAGACGACTAACTCGATATCTGCTGCTAGAGAGCAATCAAAGCTGGCGCAACTAGAGATAGACTCGAAGACACCGTTGTATGCAGGCTGCGGTCCGGGAGAGTCCCGCCTGGGAGTGGCCCTCGATGTTCTGCAGATGAAGGCGAGATACAAATGGAGCGACATAAGCGTCGATGCAAGCCTGCAATACTGGCACGATGTCCTTCCAGAGGGCAACACCTATCCTAAAAGTTGCGACGAGGCCAAGAAAGTCGTGTGCCCCTTTGATTTACCTCACGAAAAATACCATGTGTGCATCAACGATTGCTACATTTATCGGAAAGAGGACGCGAACAAAACCATTTGTCCAGTTTGCAACGCCGCTCGATACAAGAAAGGGAAGAAGAAAGCTCCTCGGAAAGTTGTGTGGTACTTTCCGCTCATTCCCCGTTTGCAACGGTATTTCGCGGACCGCAAGGAAGCAGAGCTCATGCGCTGGCACGCGAAAAGGAGGAATAAAGTTTTGAAAGATCCAAATCGGAGTGAAAAAGTAATTCTGACACATCCTTCAGATGCAAGTCAATGGAAAGCAATTGACTGTGAATATGCAACGTTCGGGGCGGAGGCAAGGAACATCAGGTTGGGTGTGAGCACCGACGGACTCAATCCGTTTGGCAACCAGAGCAGCACCCATAGCACCTGGCCCTTGTTTGTATGGATGTACAACATCCCTCCCTGGTTGTGCATGAAGAGGAAGTATATTCACATGAGTATGCTAATTCAAGGGCCGAAACAACCAGGCAACGACATCAATCTATACTTGAAGCTGCTTAAAGATGAGCTGGACACGCTATGGGCCGAGGAAGGGGTGAACACATGGGACGCCTTCGGTGAACAATATTTCCCAATGAGAGCTGTCTTACTCTGTACGGTTCACGACCTACTCGGCTACGGATATGTGGCGGGCCAGGTGTGCCACGGACATAACGGTTGCGTGAGGTGCATGGATGACCCCACATTTATGCAACTTCCGAAAGATCCTGGGTCTTCGAAAACAGTTTTCATTGGCCATCGAAGGTGGCTACCCAACAAAGACCCGTGGAGAAGGCGAGGAGACCTTTTTAACGGTGAGGATGAGCTCCGTGGACCTCCACGTAAGAGGTGCGGCGAAGAAATCTACAAGTTGCTGAATGATTGGAAGAAATGCCCAGATCCGGGAAAGAAGCAAAAGGCGCCAAAACCGCTTCTGGATGTATGGAAGACGAGGTCGGTGTTTTGGGGCTTGCCATACTGGCCCATTCTCGATACGCCTCACTGCCTTGATCTGATGCATATCACGAAGAATGTGTTTGAAAGTTTGTTTGGCACGCTGCTCAACATGCCGGAGAGGACCAAAGACGGGGTGAAAGCAAGAAACGACCTGAAATATTTTGGTATTAGGGTAGATCTTCAGGGGGACGCCCGGATGATGACGACGGCGATCAATCGTGTGATGAGGAGACGGAGGGTCGCAAGGCCAAAAGGGTTAAGAGGAATGACTATTACTGCCCCCCTCCTGCTTCACTCTTAGTCCGGACGAGATCACAAAATTGATGATGTGCCTTCTCGGAGTCAAAGTCCCTAGCGGTTACTCAGGGCTAATAAGCAGATTCCTCGATGCGCAGAAATAAAAGTTTAGCGGGATGAAGTCTCATGACTGTTACGTGATGATGACGCAGATACTTCCGGTTGCGATCCGCGGAATAATGGACAAACACGTCCGGGAAACCCTATTTGGCCTCTGTAACTTCTTCGATGTTATATCTCGAAAGTCGATCACGGGGAAGCAGATCTCAAGGCTGCAGGAAGAGATTGTCGTGATACTATGCGAGCTTGAGATATACTTTCCACCATCATTCTTTGACATATGTGTTCATATGTTGGTCCATATCGTGGACGATATCATCCATCTCGGGCCGTTGTTCCTGCATAACATGATGCCGTTTGAAAGGATGAATGGGGTCATCAAAGGATATGTTCGCAAAAGAGCTCGTCCGGACGGAAGCATCGTTCAGGGCTTTCTCACCGAAGAGTGCATCTCTTTCTGCACGAATCATATGGACGTGGAGGACCCAGTTGGTCTGCCCAGAAACAAGCACATTGGCAAGCTTGATGGAGTAGGTCACAAAAATGGACGTAGAGAAGTGCATGTGGATCGGGTTTGTCGACGCACCGACTTTAACTGGGCAAACTTAGTAGCTCTCCAACACATTGACATGGTCGATACTTGGGTGGAAAAACACAAGAGCTCGATTATGAAAAAGAACAGTGAACAAGGCAAGCGGAGGACCGAAGGAGAAATAATCAGAGAGCATAACTCCACTTTCTTGCGTTGGTTTAAAGATGTGATCGTCGCTAATCCACCGCCAAGGGATTGTGCGAAAAATAAACTATTGTACGCCTTGGCACATGGCCCAGCTCCCAACCTAGCGATGTTTCAAGCATATGATATCAACGGGTTCACTTTCTACACAGAGGAGAAAGACAAAACTTCCGATTATCAAAACTCAGGGGTAACGATGGAATCCTACACCAGTGACAAAAAGTTAAGATACTACGGAAGGATCAAGGAGATATGGGAGCTTAACTACTCTGGAGAGAAGGTGCCTATGTTCCGCGTCAGATGGGCTAGGATGTCGACCGTCAGAAAATAAGACCAATAATTTACAACCATGGTTATTCCCGAAGCCGGAACCTCATCAAGCGCGAATGTCACAGCGCAAAATGAGCCATGGGTATTGGCTAAGCATGTGTCCCAATGCTTCTTCATAACAGACCCCGCAAGGCCTAGCCGTGTTGTCGTGAGGAGAGGGAAAAGAAATATCATCGGAATGGATGGAGTCATTGACGAGGACGAGTTCGACACATTCGGCGACCCAAATATTGACGATGATCAAGAAGATGATGATGATAGTCATGCAACATACACAACAAGAACAAGCAGAACAACGCTACCTAGGCATGGTCTTCCATTCATAAGAAGAAGTCATAATGTGGGGTTAAATTATGCAACTGCGACCAAAAAAGGCAAAAAGATCAAACACTGAGAAACTATGTATATATCTGTCTTCTAATTGTATGCGACGAAACTATGTATATGCATGGATCAACTGATCTGATATCGATGTGCACTTATTATAAATTTAATGTACCTTGTTCTGTATTTCAAACATGAAGGAAACAACGGAAAACAATAGAACACATAAAGAAAACAAAATAAAACATTATTATTTGTAATGTGTTTGAAATTAATTTGTAATGTGTTTGAATGATTATAAATTAAATGTCTTTGAATAATTTAAAAAAATAAAGAAAACAAAATAAAACATTATTATTAATGTGTTTGAAATTAATTTGTAATGTGTTTGAATGATTATAAATTAAATGTCTTTGAATAATTTAAAAAAATAAAGAAAACAAAATAAAACATTATTATTAATGTGTTTGAAATTAATTTGTAATGTGTTTGAATGATTATAAATTAAATGTCTTTGAATAATTTAAACAAATAAAGAAAACAAATAAAACATTATTATTTGTAATGTGTTTAAAATTAATTTGTAATGTGTTTGAATGATTATAAATTAAATGTCTTTGAATAATTTAAAAAAATAAAGAAAACAAAATAAAACATTATTATTAATGTGTTTGAAATTAATTTGTAATGTGTTTGAATGATTATAAATTAAATGTCTTTGAATAATTTAAACAAATAAAGAAAACAAATAAAACATTATTATTTGTAATGTGTTTGAAATTAATTTGTAATGTGTTTGAATGATTATAAATTAAATGTCTTTGAATAATTTAAACAAATAAAGAAAACAAAATAAAACATTATTATTTGTTTAACAATAAAAAACAAAAAGAAAACGAGAGAAAACATGAAGGAAATAATGAAAAACAAAATATAACAAAAATAAATCAATTCAAAGAAATAAATAAAAATAAAACAGTAATGTTTCTCAAGAAAAATTAATAAAGTAAATCATTTCAATGAAAAATAAAGAAAAATAAATAAAAAAGTAGCGCTGGCGAACGTGGCTGCTGGTTCGCCAGCGCTATGTTACCGCTGGCGAACAAAGCTTTGTTCGCCAGCGGTATCGTAGCGCTGGCGAACAAGCAGCCACGTTCGCCAGCGGTAAGCCCCCACGGAGAGCTACACAGGGGCCGCGCGAGACCTAGCCGTTTTTCACGATCGATCGTTTCCACACAGAGAGACACACAGCGCGCGCGCACGGTTCCCTTCGTCTCCGGCGAGCCCCTTCGTCTCCGGCGAGTCTCTGTCCGGCGACCACCGCGCAGCAGCAGCGCCCTCTCCACTCTCGCTACCTCCCCTCCACTCCCTCCACACCGGCCCTCTCCCTCTCTGTGTTTGCGCCCAACCTCCCCTGCGGCTCCATCGACACCGGCCACTCTCCGGTGATCAACGCCATGCCTGCTGCCCTCGCTGCTCCCTCCTCCTCCCCCGCGTCTCCCTCCTCCTCCCCTGCGGCTGTCGCACTGATCTACAGCGGTAACGCCGGCGTGCTGCCCGTTGCTGCCCCCTTTTCTGCCACGCACAGAAGGTGCTCGACAGAAGTTATACAGGTATTTTTTTGCTGAAAATAACCAGGATCCATCCCTAGGTTGTTCATCATCATCACTAGGTTCTTAGAGATAATTTTTCCAGAATTTGGTGCCTGGTATTGTGCAAAATTTTTGCTGGTTAACATTTGCATCAACAAAATGACATCCCTCAGATAACCGTAGAGCAGAGCATGTGTGCCTTGCTGGTTAACATTTGCATCAACTAAATGACATCAACAAAATTTGGTCCCTGGGAGATTTTTGCTGGTTAACATTTGTGTCGTGTTTGGGAGGGCAGAGCATGTGTGCCTTGCTGGATATCATGGCCCCTATTATTTCTGATGCCATGACCTTTCTATGAGATGAGCAGAGTGTGCTACTCTGGGTTTTTTATTCAGAGGATGTGCCTCCCCACTTTGTGATCCTATCACCTGAAATTTACCCTGTTCTATCTCTCTTTCTATTGACTTAATCTTGATGGAACTGTATGTGTATCTGTTGTGGTTGAGGTTCCTTTCCATGGATTTGTGCCCAGCAGCAGATTACTACATGCTTGTTTTGTTTCCCCTGGAGCTATTATCTGGTTGTGAATTGTGGTACTGGTAGCTACTATCTGATAAGAACAGTTTACTCATGCTTGTTTTTTTGCCCCTGGAGCTATTATCTGATAAGAATTTTTTATCTGATAAGAACAGTTTACTCATGCTTGTTTTGTTGCCCCTAGAGCTATTATCTGATAAGAACAGTTTAAACTGATAAGAACACATTACTCATGCTTGTTTTCTTGGCCAAGCCTGTGATGCAAAGGCTGAGGCACAGATTTAATAAGAACAGATGCTTTTCTTGCACTTTTAAATCTCCCAGGGATGTGTGTAGCATAGCATCCCTATGCCAGACTGAGGGAAATAAATCCCAGCCCACTTTCTGTGCATAATTTAGCAAGATCCCTTGCTAGGATGTGTGTAGAAATCACCTTAGGGTGTTAATGTTGTGGTTGTGATTTCCTAATGAATCTTGGCTTCCTGATGAAATCACCTTACGGTGTTAATCACACTTGCATTTTTTTATGCATGAAATTGTTAGCAATTTATTTACCTAGTGTTTTCTCTTAGTACTCAATTGTTAGCAATTTTTGGTGGTTGGTGATGGATGGTGTGTATGGATGGTGGTGGCTGGTTGTGATGGATGGCGTGGTGATATGGGTGGTGGTGATGGATGGTGGATATGGTGTGGTCGTGTGGATGGCGATGAAAATATGAGGGGTGGGATTTTGTGTGCAGGTACCCCACGTGAGTCCCTATTTGCCGGAATGTTGATTAATTTTCGTTCCGGCAAATTTGGGTACTCCATTTGTGATATTTTTAGCAAAGGTCATGCCGAAATTTTCCGTGAATTTTGGCATGATCTTTGCTAAAAATATCACAACTTAGAGTGTCCGAAAAATTTGGACTCATATGGGGTATACATCGTCTAACTTGCATGATTTGTTGAACTTATTTCGGGTTATCTCTCCTTCATTAGATATGGCTCACAACGACGAGGCGGGTGGTTCTGGTCTTGGACACGGGGACGACGATGCGTGGCTTTCTATGCTTAGCGCCGGAGGAGGACCCGTAGATCCGCACCCGGATCTAGAGATGCAGGGCGACGATGCAGACGACGAGATGGACGAAACCGTTCGCCAGGAGCTAGAGCTGCGCAACGATACATCAGGCGCAGAAGGTGATCAAACCGGTAGTGGCACCGGGGATACCGCCTCCGGTAGCGAGGCGTCGGCTAAGCGCAAAGATAGGCGGCACAACATGCTCGCCACCATCCGGGAAGAGTTCACGGAAGTGGACCCCAAGAGCGGTGCTCCCCTCGAGCCAAAGAGTTACGCCAAGGGCTATGGAAACCAGATAGGCTGCATAGCTCGAGACTTCAGCAACGTTAATATGGAGCACCTCAAAAATAAAGAAAACAAGGCTATGGCCGCCCTGCCGATTGAGAAGCTGCACACGAGGTACAAGTTCCCGGATCCTTACGACAACCAGGACCTGAAGAAGAATCTGGTCAACTCGTTAGCACTGGGAAAGTTCGCCAAGGAGTTTACGACTTGGAGATCCAGTTTGCAGGAGATGATTGCGAAGGGTAAAGATTTCGATGAGATCCATAAGATGTGGCCCTCCATTTTCGAGGAAGACTTGGCTCAATTCAAGATCGACGAACTCAAACCGGAAAGGGTGGCGCTGAGTAAATGGGGGAAAGAGCAGCGACAAAAGAACATTGTCCCTCACAATCTCGAAAGCCGGGGTTACCTTGGGAAGCAGAAAGTCTGGGCTAAGGAGGATGCGAAGAGAGAAGGGCCGAACCCGTTTGACAAGATCACCGACCCGCAGGTGAGAAATTTTGTCAGGGCCCATTATAGGGAAGATCCCAAAAAGCCCGGCGATCTTGAGTTGAACGAGAAGGTCAAGTTGCTCGAGAATAAGTATCTCGAGGAAGAAGAAAAAGAACGCCTATCTCAATCTGACGGGGGGTCCTCGGCGACGACGAACAAGGACCCGTATGACACCCCTTTCATTAGGGCGCTTAACGCGATGAAGGGGGTGCCCCTTGACAAGAAGCCGCATCGTGGCCATGTGCATGACCTCGGAAAGGGTCATCGGCATGCGCACTACTACCCGGACACCAAGTAGAAGCGTAAGGAGCGGAACAAGGCCCCGGAGAAGACGGTCGACGAGCTTGTGAACGAGAGGCTCAATGAGCTCCTCCCTACCATCTGTGTGTCCGTCGCTCAGTCCTTAGCGCCATGGATGGCAGGTGGAGGACAAGGGCCGCTCCCGGAGATAAACATAGCCCAAATGGTGCAGCCAGGGCCGCAGAACGTGGCCCCCGTCGTGGCGCCTGCTGCGCAGAACGCGGCCCCCGTCGTGGCGTCTGCTGCGCGGAACGAGCCGGCCCCCAACCCTCAGCCGGAAGGTCGCAAAGATGCGTCGCCGCCCCGCCACATCTCTTCAACGCCGCCGCCGACACTTAGCGGTCCATCCCCCTTGTCCGAGCTCAACGCCCTCACGGTAATTCAACGTCCACTGCTTAATTATATATTATGACTTGATTCGTGACGGCATCAGTCTCTAACAACGATCGCGCGACGTTTCGCAGGCCGACGAGACGGGATGCACATTGCTCCTTCGTGTGAACGGCGAGTTAAAGGACTTGGCCAAATGAAAAATCATAACACCTCTCAACCGCGTATTCCACGGCGTTCGTATGCCCGAGGACGTGTTCAGAGTGACATTAAGTCGGGTGCTCCCTGGTTGCGGTGCTCTCGATCCTCCGAACCAACCACCCGCAGCCGACAGCGAGTTGAACCTGGAGCAATGCTTGGTTTGGCCATTGACCTGGCCGAAATCACTAATTCGTTTGGAAAGTACTCCTATCAACACTCCAACACCGGTCCAGGGGTCGGGGCACCCGAGCCAACACAAGGATTTCTCACCTGCAAAGTCTGTGCAACACGACGGCGACGATGCTGAAGATGAGAACCCCAATGACTACCTCGTCGACGATCCTTACGAGGGGGCGCCCGGCCTGGATGATCTTGATCAACTTCTCTTGCCAGCGGAGGAAGCGGATAAATATCGATGCACAAAGCGTCTTTTCTCTTCTCAAGAACCGGCAGTCCCCGAGCAAGAAGTCATCAGCCAGGATGCCCTCAAAGAGGTGGTAGCGGATGTATTTCATCAGACTCAGCCTAAGAAGACGGTACGGAAAAGAACTAAGAAGAATTCTGCCGTTGCATCGATGAGCCAACCGGTGGAGGGGACCAAGTCCAAGCCGCACACAGGACGTGTATTAGACAGGATACCCATAACCGACTGGCATCAGATCCATGAGTTGGGCAAACCGATGCTTCCGCCGAGGTTGGTCTCCTTGCTGTCAGGTGATATGCGTAGCGTCCATGACGATATTCTATATATGGAGGAGATGCTTCTGAAAGAGAAAAATCCAACGCTGCCGGTTTGGTCGCAAAGGTGCCATCTACGGCGGGATTTGTCACTGAAGGCAACGCAAACAAGATCATCGTGAGATTTGACGACATTTTCCGGATGTTCCACATGAAATCCCTCCACTCGTCAATCGTGTGTCTGTTTACGCTCAGTTTGGCGCATCAGCTATCCATAGAGAATGTCAAAAACATCGGGCTAACAGACCCCTACTACATGCACGACATGTACTTGAGCAACCCCAAGGGTAGGGCAAAAGCGACAAAGTACCTCGAACAAGTGTTGCTCACTAATTATACACACAAGAGGATCACCTCGTGCCTTACTTTCCCGAGTAAGTTATATTTCCCATCTTTACATTAGTTTGCGCATATACAATTTTTGAGGATTATATATATGGACTCTTGTTTTGCGCAGAAACAAATATGGCACCCTCATCATGCTCTACCCGAGAGACGCGCACGCAGTATATCTCGACTCCGGGAGTACGATGAAGGAGAAGAACTACTCCCTCATCAAGTCTGTTCTCAATGATGCTATGGACGGCTACATCAGGGCGAAAGGATACTGCGACAGAATCAAACAAATTCAAGGAAAATATGTGTTTAGACACAAAACTGAGTGTCCCTGCCCCAAGCAGGCGCCAGGCGGCCATATGGAGGCATGGTACCTCCTCCAACACATGACGGAGATCGTGAAGGACCAACACAGTCTACAATACATGTCTGCTATGGACAAATGGTCTCGGAGCATCGTCGAATGGTCTGATGCTGAATTCAGACAAAACTTTGGTCGCCTCCAGCGCAAAATCTGCTACATCATCTATAGGGACGTAGTAACTAAAGACTCGGTCTTCCACTGGACCCCCCACCATCTAACGATGAGTTGCGCCGATGTGTACTCGAGCAGGCTGACGAGAGACCGTTCAACTCGTTAGAAGGTGTTCTTCCGTTCCCTCCGGTGAAGAAACAGAAGATCACAACAACAACGAAGAAGAAATGATCGACGGTATGTATTCGGTTCGGTACGAATTGCTCCTAATAAGAACTTGTGATTTCCTTTACCGGTCTAATGCTTTTATCTTTGTCTACAGAGAGATGAAGAAGTGGACGGCGCGCTGGCCCTAGCGAAAGATCGCAAGCGGAGGCGGACCGTATATATAGTCTTCTTTGTGATTGATCTCTATATCGCGCGTACGTTGTGTAGATGTCGTCATACCTTTGTAATCGTTGAACTAATTAGATGGCTATATTTTGGGTTCGAAATCTTCCGACATAAACGTGTTATTGAGATCAATGTGTATTCGTACTTATGAGAATTGGATATGGATGCATATGTATCGATGTGTTAATTTCGTTATCGATGTGTTAAATTCGTTATGGATGGATGCATATGTATCTAAGAGTGATTTATATGTGTAAAGTTTATAAATTACATAAATTGAATGTATTTGGACCTGTATAGTATAATACCAGAATATACAAACTGTTATACAAAAAAAAATACAAACCTGGGAGACTTACCGCTGGCGAACTAAATTGCTACCGCTGGCCAACACTACCACTGGCGAACCTGGGAGCTAGCGCTGGCGAACCAGTACCGCTGGCGAACAAGGTAGCTACCGCTGGCGAACCTAGCGCTGGCGAACAAGGCTCTGTTCGCCAGCGGTAACATGCACTACCGCTGGCGAAGCGCTGTTCGCCAGCTGTACCCTGCTACCAGTGGCGGTGTACTGCTGGCGAACCCTTGCTCGCCAGCGGTATCTAGATTTTGTTCGTCACTGGTAGCCTATTTCCTACTAGTGGAACTTTTTCGGGATTTTTGATCAGGTGCTTAGGGTTTTCCATCCGGGGGGCTTAAATAGGCGAAAGGGCAAAGGCGGTGGAGATCCAGGGGCCCCACACCTATAGGTGGCGCAGCCAGGGGGACCCGCGCCACCCTATGGTGTGCCCCCCCTGTTTGCCCTCTTCGACTCCTCTTGGGTGTTCTGGATGCTTCCGGGGAAAGTAGGAACTTCGGGCTTTCTGGGGTCCAATTCCGAGAATGTTTGCAGAACAACTTTTCTGAAATAAAAAACAGCATAAAACAGGGAACTGGCACTTGGCATCTTGAATAGGTTAGTCCCGGAAAACGTATAAAAATGCTATAAATAAGGGAGAAAACAAGTAGCAATTGACAAAATATGATCATGGAGCATCAGAAATTATAGATACGTTGGAGACGTATCATATTGTAAGGGTGGATTATTACGGTCTATATATTTTGTTGTAATGCCCGCATGAATCACATAGTAATCATCATGTCATGCATGTTTCAATATATTTCAATTGCCCAGCTGTAATTTGTTCACCACACATGGTATTTATCTTCTATCGAGAGCACTAGTGAACTCTGGACCCCGGTCCATTTCCTCATACTGATAATACAACCACTGCAATTACAGTTTTCACACTGTTTCCTCACAGCTACTACTA
The DNA here is from genome assembly GCA_028641055.1 of Alopecurus myosuroides. NCBI lineage: Eukaryota > Viridiplantae > Streptophyta > Magnoliopsida > Poales > Poaceae > Alopecurus > Alopecurus myosuroides. The sequence goes on from CM054063.1 coordinate 22,309,577, forward strand.
TTTTCACATTGTTCTCCTATTGTTTTCCACACCATACGTTTAACTGCTTTGTTTTCAGCAAAACCGGTGAGATTGAAAACCTCACTGCTTCGTTGGGGCAAAGTGAATTGATTGTGTTGTGTAGGTTCCACATTGTTGCTGAACCGGTAGTGTGCCCTACCATATCAACTTCATTAACCTTCAAAAATGGCTTATTTCTCCTACTGGTCGATTCAACCTTGGTTTCTTTCTGAGGGAAAACTTGCTGTTGTGCTCTTCACACCTTGCACTTGGGGTTTACCAACGAGGGTGTCAATTACACCATCAAGACTTTTCTGGCGCCGTTGCCTGGGAGGAACAGAATTTCTACAAGGGGAGTCTCTCACTTCCAATCTCTTTACTTTGTTTTAGTTTTTCTTAGTTTATTTTATTTTGTCTTGTTTGCTTCTCGATATCAAAAACACACACAAAAATATCTTATTCTAGTTTTTATTTTTGTTATCGTGTTTTGTTTTGCTTGTTACTTGCTTTATCACGCCTACTATCAATGGTCGGTTTCTTTGAAACTAGATCTTATTGGCAAGGTGGGTTCACGGAAGATCAACAAAAATATTATAAGGAACACGGCTTGTCAAAAAAGGGAAACACCTATGGGAACAAATTAATAAATTAGATATCAATGCTAGAAACTTGTGCTTTACTTATAATGTTCCTTATTGCTTTGATAAATCTTGTTGCTGCAGGAGGTATAAACACCTCCCTTTTCAATGTGAGTATAATGACGATGTTACCACATCTTCTTATGTTAAGGGAAATTATGACTTTGATGATGTGGAACAAATTGAGGAATTTATTGCTTGGAAGGGTGCATTCGAAATTGCCTATTTGCTTGAAAGTATTGATGATGCACCTAATAAATATGAGATTTATGATATACTTGAATATTGCTTTGATAATTACAATGATTGTTACTATATTCTTAAATATCTTAATAGATGCTCTCCCCCAAAGGAGGAGAGTAATGCCTTGCAGGAGCCTATGGAAGAAGAAATTGCTGAATCTGGAAGCTCATTTGATGAAAAAGAGGAGGAGAGTGATGACCAGAAGGAGGAAGAATGGAGTAGCTACCCATGTCTACCTCCTAATGATAGTAACTCTTTAACTCATAGTTGTGATGATCCTATTGATAATTTTGAAATATCCCTTTTTGATGAAATTGATACTTGCTATACTTGTCACCTTGATACTCTTGTGAGAATGATTTTGCTACTGCTATTTATGATAATCCATGCTACTTTGATAAATCCTATGAGAATCCTCTATTTATTCCAACGATTGATATGCATGATAATGACGAAGTTTGTTTAGAAAAAATTTATATGATAATGCTCTAGATGATGGTCCTATGTTACTTGATGTTATAAATTATAATGCTACTAAAAATATGATTGTTATAATGTGTCCCATACCTTTTAGGAGTGACCAATCATATTGTTTTGCTATTGCTAAAAGTGGGAAAGTAGAGGTCTCTATTTTTAATTTTGATCCCACTATTTTTGAGCTTGATATGAATTGTGTGCTTTTAGACCATGACAAACATTCTTTATGTGATAATTATGTTGTTAAGTTTGTTCATGATGCTACTGAAAATTATTATGAGAGAGGAAAATGTGGTTGTAGGAATTTTCATGTTACTAAAGCACCTCCCTTTTTGTTGAAAGTTTTGAAATTTCTCTTCTTCTACCTTCCCATAATTTCTAGTTTGAGCTTCTTTATTTATTTACTTGGAAGATTCCTATGCATAGGAAGTGGGTTAGACTTAAGTTTGTTTTATACTTGCTTTTTGATGCTCTCCTTTGCTTAATTCATATTTCTTATGTGAGCATTTTCTTTCTTTTTGTGCCTAGCCAAAAGGCGTTAAAGAAAATCACTTCTTGGGAGATAACCCATGGTTTTATTTTTTGCTTTGTTTTTCTCTGTTTTCTTTCAGTCAAGGTGTTCTATACTTCTGTAGCAACTCCTTTGTATCTTTATTTTCATGCGTTAGTTGTGCCAAGTAAAATTTCTAGCGAAAAGTGGTGTTAGTTTTGGATTTCTGCGCAGAAAACAGATTTCTGCGCAGAAAACAGATTTCTGCTGTCCACCGTAAAAAAATCGTATAATTCACAGAAATCTCAAAATGACCTGAAATGTTTTGTGCTTATTCCTTAGCTAATTCCGAAACTTTTTTGTTCTTTATGTTTTTCGATTTGAGCAATTTAAGTGCCTCGAAATAATTGTCATTATAGACTGTTCTGGTTTTGACAGATTCTGCCATTTTTCTTGCATTTGCTCTTTTACTATGTCAAGTGGATTTCTTTACTTCACAAAAAAATCAGTGGTTGTAGCTAATGTTTAAAAGTATAAATAGCACTTGTGCCCATGCAGAACCCATGAATAATGTGATCAAGAAGATTGTAAATCTAAAGCTTGGCGATGCCCCCATGGTTCATCCCAGAAAATTATAAGAAGACTCATGTGTATAAGCTTGGGGATGCCCAAGGCATCCCCTTCTTCATCAACAAATTAGCAGGTCACTTCTAGTGAAACTATATTTTTATTCGGTCACATCATATGAATTTACTTAGAGCGTCTTTTTTTTTGGTTTGTTTTATTTTTTTCTTTTGTTTTCCTTGCTGGAATAAATATCATTGGAACCTAGGATTCTTGTTTGGGAGAGAGGCACGCTCAACTTTTTTAGATGAATACTCGTTATGCTCGTATTCTTAGTTTTTCTTGTAGTTGCTGCAATTCTTTTAGCTTCTGTTTTCATGCATCTCTTATTCGGAGTTGTTAGTTTTAGTAAAGTTATGTTACTACTCTCTTGCTTAATTGTTGTATCATTTGGAGAGTTTTGTTAAAACATATATTGGTTCGTTCTTGTTGGAAAAAAAAAGTGTTGCATGTGGTATAATTTATAACAATGCAAAAAAGAAGCTTGTATAGACTGTGGCTAGACTTTTTCATGTCATGTTAGATGTTATTTTAATTCTAAGCCTAGTGGTTATTTTTGTAGCATGCCTTGTCTCAAATAGCTGAAAGTGTTTAATGTTCTATTGAAAGATTCATGAGTTGTTTTTATCACCTTGAAGTATAAATTTTTGGTGTTCGGTCCTTTGAATGTTTTATTTGGTTGACTTGGCGCATGCTTACACCATGTTTATGACTACAACCCAATCACCTATAGCCTCTATGATCATTTAGGGTTTGACTTGTAATACCATGTATGCTTGGATTAATAATATTTTTGTCGCTAGGCATGATTATGGCCATTATGCTCTCTTGATTTGACGCTCCTAGTCTTTGCTAGCCTCCACCTGTACTGAGTATGACCTCTACTCATGCATCCAACTCCCAAAAACCAAAATATGCCAAATGTGTCTGATGACCCACAAGTATATGGGTGTATCGTTGATCGCAATACTTTAGATAAATAAGAGTGTCAAATCCAACGAGGAGCAGAAAGTGTTGACAAGTAGGTTGGATAGACAATTCACTGTAAACACTAGCAAACAGGTTTTTGGTGGTTTTGGATATAGCAAATAAATAAAGTGAGAGTAAATAAATAACAGTAATAATAATTGCAGCGAGTGGACCAATCCTTTTGAGAGCAAAGGACAAGACGGTTGTTTTACTTATGGTGAGTAAACGTTCTCGAGGACACATGGGAATTTTGCAGGTGCTTTCGCTTCATATAGTTGATTAATATTTATTGTTTTGATAGGTGTTGTGTGGGTGAACCTATGCTAATGCATTGCCAAACTAGGACTAATACATACTTGTGATTAAACACCTTGCAAACATCCGCAAATACAAGAAGTAATTAAGATAAATCTAACCACAGCCTTAAACTCTGGGATCCTACACTCCCTCGTGCATCGGTTTCCTAACGGGGGTTTAGGTTTCTGTCACTCCGGCAACCCCACAATTAGTAGCCAAATACACAATGCATCCTCCTAGGCCCATAAAGGGTGAAGTATCATGTAGTCGACGTTCACATGACACCACTATATAATAACACCACAACTTAAATATCAAACCATATAGATATTACTTCAACATAACTTCACTACTAACATCGTGACTTCTCCCATGTCCTCAAGAACTAAACGAACTACTCACGAGACATCATATGGATCATAATCAGAGGTGATATAATGCATAATAACAATCTGCTCATAAAATGCAAACACCGATAAATCTCACAAGCATCAACTACTAACAAGTAATCCACACCGGGAGAGAGATCTAGAGGGAAACAACGATAAAGATCTCCTAATTGTTACAGTGGTATGAAAGTGGATGGTGACGGTGATGGTGCTGGTGCTGAGGATGATGACGATGATGATCTCGATGAATCCCGGAGTGATGATGGTGACGATGGCGGCGATTTCCCCTCTCCGGGAAGGAATTTCCCCGTCAGATTTATCCCTGCCGGAGAGCTTTTCTCTCTCTGTTGTTTTCCGCGCCGAGGCGGCGGCGGAATATTTCTTCGACGGTGTACTCGGGCTTAGGGTTCCCTAGGGGTCAATTAAGCGAAAGGGGGCGCCCAGAAGTGGGCCAGGGGGCACACCACCCCCAGGCGCGGCCAGAAGGGGGGCGCGCCGCCTGGTGGTGTGGGCCCCTGGTGGCCCCCCTCCGGGTGCCCTTCTGGCTGGCTTCCTTCTTGGGACTTCTAAGACTTCTCGTATACCCCCTTCTTTTTTTCATCTTCTGAAATAGGGTATCTCGACGGTGCTTTTTCCATCATATTTCGGGTCCCAGTGTGTCTTCTCCCGTAGTTATTAAACATGCAAAATTAGATGAAATAACATAAGTAATGTATCATGACATGAAATATATCAATGAATAACAGAAAATAAAAATATAAAATAGTGATGCAAAATGGACGTATCAACTCCCCCCAAGCTTAGACCTCGCTTGTCCCCAAACGAAACTGAACTCGGTAAACATGACCACGGGTTTATGGAGTGGGGTGTCGATAAATAAAATAAGGACAAGAAGCATCACAATTATCAATACACTAGGTATTCTAGCAAGTAAATCCCTCTCATATAATTTAACTTGAAACAAGTAAATGGAGTCACAATAAAGGTGCAAAAAGGAAATCAAAATTGGTGAAGGCAAACTTCGTTCTTGGTAAGAGAACAATTAACAATGTACTCATCTTTCAACCAAAGTCTTTATATTATAGCTTATATTGCAAAGTTTAACATGCTCAATCATAAAAATTTCTTTGCAATCATTGATAACTTTCAAAGTGGTATTCAAACAGATAAAAGCATTTTTACTAAACAAGGAAGAATAAGGAACATGATTGAGTAAATCAACATATAGATGAATGGATCACAACAACTCAAATGCTTGCTTAAGACAGAAAGAAGTAGGTTTAGTGACTCGACATAAAAGTAAAAGATAGGCCCTTCGCAGAGGGAAGCAGGGATTAACTCATGTGCTAGAGCTTTTATTTAATAAATAGAGGTACAAAATGGTTGGCACTCATCCCAACCTTTCTTACACAAACCATGGCTAACCGAATCCTCGGGTGCTTGCCAACAATCACATACCATGGAGGAGTGTCTAATTTTTAGAGAGGTGTGTATGTCTATGTCAACGAATGGCAAACAGAAAATACAGTACGTCACAAGCCAACTGGACATTACAAGAGTGGCTCCCATTGAAGGACGCTAACTGAGATCAGAAAATCATCCCTCTTCTCTTTTGTTTACCACATCATGCTTTGACTGATAAATCAGGGGCAAAAATAGTGAAGAGAATTTGTATTATTAAGTTTGGGGCTGGGCACTCCGCTGCCATCTCTTCTAGCATTTGGATAAGCGGATGAAGCCACTATCCAAGGTGTGTAAAGTCCAATCAAAAAGTGAGATAAAGATTCTCTATTTGCGTCCTCATGAGCTAAAACAGGAACACAAAATAGGTGTAATTTTTAAGGTTTTAAAGGTAGCACACAAGCAATTTACTTGGAGTGGCGGTTAAATACCACATATAGGTATGTATGGTGGACACAAATGGCATGGTTTTTGGCTCAAGGTTTCGATGCACGAGAAGTATTCCCTCTCAATACAGGTTTTTTTCTAGCAAGGTTGGGTAGAAAGCATAAGAATTGAGGGAAAACAAACAAATATACATATGATAAAAACAATCATGCAAATCTTCCTTGAAAGTACAAACAATATTACTTGAGAATACTAAGCTTATGAGCTAACAAGAAAGAAAGATCATGGAATAATATATGTACATGAAACTCCCTCTTTTCTACTTAAGTCTCAAAGTATTGTTGCTACTGACCAATGCTAAGTTTGCCAAAACCAACTAGATTAACTCCATGCTCCAATATCAATACCAATACTAATAACAAGATCAACCATAAAACAAGAATTGAAAGCTAAAATAAAGTGTAGAACATGATGAAACTTCTCATTAATATTCCATAACGGCAACTCAAACCAAGGGATTCAACGATAACCAACTAAAGAGTGATACTTCCATTCTACAAACCATACTATATGATATTTCCTCTACTCATGATATGACTCTACTAAAAGGTAAAAAGTTGAAAGATAAAGGTGTGATACCGCGGCACTACCCCAAGCTTGGAACAAGCCAAGGGGATGACAATACCCATGAAAAATTAATTCTTCGGTGGCAGTGGTGGTGAGTCCTTCTCAATGAGCTTATCAACAGATTTCTTCAAATCGTCAGTTGCAAACATGAGCATACGCCTCATCTCTGTATTGCGATCAATACGGTTTGCGTGCTTGTCAGCAGGTGAATCCCAGCCATAAAGATGTTTCCCACACACCTCCTTAGGCCGAGAGCTTTCTTCATCTGCACGGTTAGAACGATCCATATCCCAGCAAGAAGGCAAACTTTGCCTCGGGTACTTCTTTAGATTGATATTCATGGATCAAGGTGTGGAAGGGATTTTTGATACTTGGAAGTGGTATCCCTAGAGCTAGGAACTGATGTGGGACCTTCCCTCCAGTGCTCCTTTCTTGAACTTGGAGGGTTTTTCTACTACCCCAATGCTTGTGATGGTAGCACGTGGGCGCACGCGCGAGTCTTCTTCTACATCTCTTTCGGCTCCTCTATCGATTTTTTCCTCCGTCTTCCGGTCTTGGAGAACATCTTTCTTCGGTCCCTTCCCCTTTTTGTTGTTGGAGGAGACCATGGTGCTTCTAAACCGAAAACAGATCCTGGCAGAAATAGGTCGAAACAGAAACACGACGAGAAAATGATATACGAACCTCGGGGGGTCCGGGGGATTATATAGCAAAAATATGTATAACAAAAGGAAATTCCAGGTCGAAAACGAGTCGGAAGGGGCTCCGGGGCGCCCACACCATAGGGTGGCGCGGCCAGGGGTGGGCCCACGCCGCCACATGGTGTGGTTCCCCCGGGCACCTTCTCCTACTCTTCTCCGGCTCGATATTTTTCATATTTTCCAAAAATTAATAATTTATAACTTGGAAAGTAATCCGCGAACTTTCTTAACAGAACTGTTACCTATTCGAAAACGGACTCTGCGGATTCTGGAATCTTCCCTCTAATAAACTTCTCTAGAGTCATTACTTGAATAACATCAACATCTTCATCATAAGAATCCTCGTAAATATAATGTTTGAGTCTTTGCCCATTTACCACTTATGTAATGTTATCTTTGAAGGAAGCAATTTTGATTGCACCTAAACGATACACCTCTTCAATAATATAAGGTCCTTCCCATATGGAGAGTAATTTTCCTGCAAAAAAATCTGAGATGATACATATACAATAGAACTTTATCACCAACATGAAACTCTCTTTTAAGAATTCTTTTATCATGCCATTGTTTAACTTTCTCTTTAAAGAGTCTAGCATTTTCATAATCTTCACATCTCCATTCATCTAGACGATTCAAATCAAGCATTCTTTTCTTACCAGCAAGTTTAAAATCTTTATTAAGCTCTTTCACTTCCCAATAAGCTTTGTGTTCTAATTCTAAAGGCAAGTGACAAGCTTTTCCATAAACCATTTTATAAGGAGACATAACCACATGATTTTTATAAGCAGATCTATAAGCCCATAAAGCATCATTCAACTTATCAGACAAATTTTTGCTAGATTTATTAAGAGTCTTTTGCAAGATAGATTTAATTTCTCTATTTGATAATTCTACTTGCCCACTGGTTTGAGGATGAAAAGCTGAGGCAATTCTATGATTAACATCATATTTATAAAGGGTTTTCTAAAACCACCAAGAATAAAGTGAGAACCTCCATCAGTCATAAGATATCTAGGCACACAAAACCTAGGGAGAATAACATCTTTAAGCATTTTTAACGAGGTTTCGCCATCAGCACTTTTAGTAGGTATAACTTCTACCCATTTAGTAACATAATCAACAACAACAAGAATATGTGTATAACCATTTGAAGGAGGAAACAGACCCATAAAGTCAAATCCCCAACAATCAAAAGGTTCAATAACAAGAGAATAACTCATAGGCATTTCATTACGTCTAGATATATTACCAACACTTTGACATTCATCACAAGATAAAACAAATTGACGTGCATATTTAAAGAGAGTAGGCCAATAGAAACCTAATTGTAGAACCTTCTGTGCGGTTCTATCTCCAGCGTGATGTCCTCCATAAGCACTACCATGACACTTTTTCAATATTTCACGTTGTTCATGATCTGGAACACATCTTTTCATAATACCATCCACTCCTCCTTATATAAGTGTGGGTCATCCCAAAAGTAATGCCTCAAATTATAGAAGAATTTTCTTCTTTGCTGAGCTGTAAATGTTGGAGGCAAATACTTGGAAACAATAAAGTTAGCATAATCAACACACCATGGACTATCCAGGGAGTTTACTTTTATTGCAACTAGTTGTTCATTTGGAAAACTATCATTAACAGGAATATGATCAAAAGCAATGTTTTCCAATCTAGACAAGTTATCAGCAACATGATTTTCAGCACACTTCCTATCCACAATATGCAAATCAAACTCTTGTAAAAGCAACATCCATCTAATAAGCCTAGGCTTAGCATCTTTCTTTTCCATAAGGTATCTAATAGCAGCATGATCAGTATGAATAGTGACTTTTGAATCAACAATATAAGGTCTAAATTTATCACACGCAAAAACTGCAGCTAAAAACTCTTTTTTAGTGGTAGCATAATTCTTTTGAGCAGAATCAAGAGTCTTACTAGCATAATGAATAACATTCAATTTCTTATCTACTCGTTGTCCAAGTACAACACCTACAGCAAAATCACTAACATCACACATAATTTCAAAAGGTAAATTCCAATCAGGTGGTTGGACAATAGGAGCAGTAGTTAAAGCCTTCTTTAAAGTTTCAAAAGCTTCCTTGCAATCATCATCAAAAACAAAAGGTATGTCTTTTTGAAGAAGATTAGTAAGAGGCTTTGATATTTTAGAGAAATCTTTAATAAACCTTCTATAAAAACCAGCATTACCAAGAACACTACGAATTCCTTTAACATCCCTGGGACAGGGCATTTTCTCTATTGCTTCCACTTTAGCCCTATCAACTTCAATGCCTCTTTTAGAAATTTTATGTCCAAGAACAATTCCATCGTTAACCATAAAGTGGCATTTCTCCCAGCTAAGAATAAGATTAGTTTCCTTATATCTCTGCAAAACTTTATCAAGGTTGTACAAACAATTATCAAAAGAATTTCCATAGACGGAGAAATTGTCCATGAATACTTCCACAATTTCTTCACAAAAGCCATGAAAAATAGCAGACATGCATCTTTGAAACGTAGCAGGAGAATTACATAAACCAAAAGGCATACGTCTATAAGCATAAGTTCCATAAGGAAAAGTAAAGGTTGTTTTCTCTTGATCTTGTTTTCTAATAGAAATTTGAGAAAAGCTAGAATAACCATCAAGAAAACAAAAATGAGTTTTCTGAGACAACCTCTCTAGCATTTGATCAATAAAAGGCAAAGGATAATGATCTTTCTTAGTAACTTTATTAACCTTTCTAAAATCAATGCACATTCTATAACCAACTACTACTCTTTGTGGAATAAGCTCATTATTTTCATTAGGCACAATAGTCATTCCACCTTTCTTAGGGACACAATGCACATGGCTTACCCATCTACTATCAAGGATAAATAATACCAACATCAAGGAGTTTTAATACCTTATTTCTTACCACATACTTCATCTTAGGAATTAAACGGCGTTGATGTTTAACAAATGGCTTTGCATCAGGTTCAATATTAATAGCATGCTGACATATAGTAGGGGAAATCCCTTTAAAATCATCAAGAGTATATCCAATAGCTCCACGGTGTTTCTTCAATATTCCCAATAATATTTCCTCTTCTTCACCTGAAAGTTTAGAGCTAATAATAACATGATATATTTTGTTTTCATCAATATAAGCATATTTAAGATCATCAGGTAAAGGTTTTAAAGCAAAAAACAGGATCCTCTTTGGGTGGTAATGTGGTACCCAAATCCTCCACAGGTAAATTATGTTTCAGTATCACCGGTTGATGAAGAAGAATATCGTCAATTTCATGTCTTTCTTCCATAAAGACTTAACTTTCATGGTACTCCATGAATTGCTGCAAAGCATTGTTAGTAGCAAGAGCAATAGAAGCAAGTTTTTCAACCTTAAAATTTACATCAGGCAATTCAACTTCATAAGGAGCTCTAGCAAATTTAGAGAAATTAAACTCGTAAGATTTTCCATCAAATTTAGTCAATATTTTCTCCTTCCTACAATCTATAACAGCGCCACAAGTGTTCAAGAAAGGTCTACCAAAGATAATAGGACAAGTTTTACTAGCAGCATTACCTAGTACTAGAAAATTAGTAGGATATTTAGTTTTACCACATAAAAATTTCACATCTCTAACAATACCAGTTGGAAAGAGAGTTTCTCTATTAGCAAGCTGAATAACTACATCAATATCTTCAAGCTCACAAGAACCAATTCCATGCATAATTTCTTTATAAAGCTCATAAGGAATAGCACTAGAACTTGCACCAATGTCACATAAACCATAATATCAATGATCACCAATCTTAACAGAAAGCACATGAACACTAGTTTTCTTAGGTCTATGAGGATGGGGAACAATATTAGAAGCATCCTCACAGAAGACAATGTGTTCATCCTCTACATTTCCGCAAACAATGTCTTTTACTATTGCTACTGCGGGTTCAACAATTATTTGTTCATCAGGTTCAATAGATTTCCTTATGCTCTTATTAACCACACTAGCTACAATAGAGTGTTCTTTTACCTTATCAGGGAAAGGAAATTTCTCAATATAACGCTCAGGGACAGCAGGATTAATAGCATGCACTTCTATATTTCTACCAGGAACAATATCTTTATACGATGCATGATATTTGTGATATTCCTTTTTAGAAATATCAAGATAGGAAGCACAGGCTTTAAGACAATTTGCAAAGATTTGAGAATCAAGACCACAAACAGCACTAACATTATGAAATCAACAGTTCCCATAAAAGATTTAATGCATTCACAATCATAATTTATACCCGACTTTTTACCTTTGTCATGCTCCCATCCTCCAGTGTTTTCTTGAATACAATCAAGAAGGTCCCGTTTAGCTTGTTCCTTTGAACGTGTGAATGATCCAGAACAAGAAGCATCCAATAAATCCTTATCATGAAGAGAAAGCCTTTCATAAAAATTATTGATGACAATATTACTCGGGAGCTCATGAACGGGGCATTGAATCATTAATAACCTCATTCTCCCCCAAGCTTGGGAAATACTCTCTCCATCATAAGGCCAGAAATTATATATTTGATTCCGGTCTTTACGAATCTCACTAGGAGGATAGAATTAAGAATAAAAGAGAGGTACAATTTCCTCCCATCCAATAGATTCACCATTCTTCAGCAATTTGAACCATTCAGCGGCTCTACCTTTCAGCAATAAAGAGAATAATTTCCTTTTAACTTGATCTCTAGTAATACCTACACACCTGAATAACTCGCATAATTGATGTATAAAGAGCAAATGATCACCGGGATGGATAGTTCCATCTCCATAATAGCAGTTATCCCTAATACTTCGAACAATTTTCTTAGATATTTCATAAGGATCTAATTCAGCAGATAACGGGTCACATACTACCCTAGCAGTGATAGAAGTAGTTCCTCTAAACAGAGAACCAAAAGAATTCTCCATAATGAAATAAAGCAGCGGACAGAAATAAAAAACAGCACTCACAGTATAAGTTTCTCTTACCAATAGCACTTCACTCCCGGGCAACGGCGCTAGAAAATAGTCTTGATGACCAACACGTATAGGGGGTGTATCGTAGTACTTTCTATAAATAAGAGTGTCGAACCCAATGAGGAGCAGAAGGTGTTGGCAAGTAGGTTGGATAGAGAATTCACTGTAAACACTAGCAAACGGGTTTTTGGTGGTTTTGGATATAGCAGATAAATAAAGTGCGAGTAAATAAATAACAGTATTAATAATTGCAGCGAGTGGCCCAGTCCTTTTGAGCTCAAAGGACAAGCCGGTTGTTTTACTTATGGTGACTAAACGTTCTTGAGGACACATGGGAATTTCGTCAAGTGCTTTCACTTCATATAGTTGATTAATATTTATTGTTTTGATAGGTGTTGTGTGGGTGAACCTATGCTAATGCACTGCCCAACTAGGACTAATACATACTTGTGATTAAACTCCCTGCAAGCATCCGCAAATACAAGAAGTAATTAAGATAAATCTAATCACAACCTTAAACTCTGGGATCCTACACTCCCTCTTGCCTCGGTTTCCTAACGGGGGTTCAGGTTTCTGTCACTCCGGCAACCCCACAATTTGGAGCCAAATACACAATGCATCTACCTAGGCCCATAACCGTGAAATATCCTGTATTCGACGTTCACATGAGACCAGTAGAAGAATAACACCACAACTTAAATATCAAACCATATAGATATTACTTCAACATAACTTCACTACTAACATCATGACTTCTCCCATGTCCTAAAGAACTAAACAAACAAACTACGGATACATCATAAACGTATCCTTAATTTCTGATGTTCCATGTTGTTTTTTTATTGTTTCCCACATGTTTGCTATACACTTTATGTCATTTTAATCGATTTTCCGGACTAACATATTGACAAGATGCCACAGAGCCAGTTCCCTTTTTTCTGCTCTTGTTATTTTCAGAAAAGTTGTTCTGGAAATATTCTCGGAATTGGACGATTCAAAAGCCAGAATTCTTAGAAGTCCCGGAGGGTCAAGGAAGTCCCGAAGAGACCTCGAGGGGGGCAATAGGGTGGCCACACCATAGGGTGGAACGGGTCCCCCTAGTCGCACCACCAGGTTGTGTGGGACCTCTGGCCACCCACCCGTCATCGCCCTTTCGCTTGCCCCCCCGATGCATCAACCCTAAAGGAATCAGCCTTTTTCCGCGGCTGACAAGTTTCGGGGGACATAAATCTCTGTTCCGGCACCCTGCCGGGACGGGGAAGTGCCCCCGGAGCCATCTCCATCGACTCCACCGCCATCTCCATCGCTGTTGCTGTCTCCTACGATGAGGAGGGAGTAGTTCTTCCCCGGGGCTGAGGGCTCTACCGGTAGCTATGTGCTTCATCTCTATCTCCCATGGTGTGATCTTTATGTGATCATGAGCTTTGTAATCTAGTTGAATAAGTATATGTACTCTTCATCTGTTTTTTCTACTCAAGTGGTTCTATTATGAGATCACCGTAAACACTTTGATCACGGTGTAAAGGTGACAGTGTGTGTGCCGTGTTGTTTAGCGTGCTATTTATACCTTGTGTTGTTTAGCATGATAAGATATTTTTAGTCCCCCAAGTTTTGAGGAGGAATTTTTTTTTATGATACTTTGCCTCCAATATATGATGATTACAATGATGAATAAGTTATTTCCAGTCCACCTACTATTGAGGAGAAAATTAATTATGAATACAATATGCCTCCTATATTTGATGATTATGGTCATGAGAATAATAATGATAGTTATTTTGTTGAACTTGCTCCCACTGTTATTAATAAGAATGACTATGCTTATGTGGAGAGTAATAATTATTTTATGCATGTGGCTCATGATAAGAATGTTTCTTGTGATAGTTATATTATTAAATTCAGTCGTGATTCTACTGAAAGTTATTATGAGAGAGGGAAACATAGTTTCATGAATCTCAACAATATCAAGTTTCCCTTCTTTATGTTGAAAATTTTGAAGTATTTTGTCTTCCTAGGCTAGCCACTTTGTGCTTTATTGACTTGTTCTTTTACAAGATTATTTTTCATAGGAAGTGGGTTAGACTTGAACTTCTTTTAAATTTGCTTCTTGATGCTCTCTTTTTCTTCAATTCATATTTCTTATGTAAGCATCTTCTCAAATTATCATGCCTAGCTGAAAGGCGTTAAAGAAAAGCACTTCTTGGGAGATAATCCATGTTTTTATTTTTGCTTTGTTTTTCTCTGTTTTCTTTGAGTCAAGGGGTCGTATACTTATGTAGCAACTCCTTTGTATCTTTATTTTCATGTTTTATTTGTGCCAAGTAAAGTTTCTAGCGAAAATTGGAGTTGGTTTTGGATTTCTGCGCAGAAAACAGATTTCTGCTGTCCACTGTAAATAATCGTATAATTCACAGAAAAATCGATATAACCTGAAATATCTTTTGCTTATTCCTCGGATAATTCCGCAACTTTTTTGTTCTTTAAGTTTTTCTATCTGATCAACGTAATTGCCCCGAAAAAATTCGTATTTACAGACTGTTCTGGTTTTGACAGTTTCTGTCATTTTTCTTGCATTTGCTCTTTTACGATGTTAAGTGAATTTCTTTGCTTCACAAAACATCAGTGTCTATTGCTAAAGTTTAAAAGTACCAATAGAACTTGTTCCATATAGAACCAATGGATTTTTAATTGGTGCACTAACCCTCTAATGCGAATTACTCTTTGAGTGTGATGTGAACGAAGTTTTCAAGGGTCAAGAGAAGAGGGTGATATATGTGATCAAGAAGAGTGCAAGGTCAAACCTTGGGGATGCCCCCGTGGTTCATACAAGCATATTTTTATAAGAATCAAGCATCTAATCTTGGGGATTCCCAAGGCATCCCCTTCTTCATCAACAATATATCAGGTCACTTCTAGTGAAACTATATTTTTATTCGGTCACATCATATGAAGTTTACTTGGAGTGTCTGTTTGTTTTTCATCTGTTTTCTTTTGTTTTCCTTGCTGCAATAATATATTTGGACCCTAGCATTCTTTGTTTGGGAGAGATACACGCTCCGCTTTTTTGTTTGAATACTTGTTATGCTAGTATTCTTAGTTTTTCTTCTAGTTGCTGCAAAAATTCTTGTTTAGCTCTTGTTTTCATTGCATCTCTTATTTAAAGCTGTTAGTTTTAGTAGTGTTATGTGAGTACTCTCATGTTTGCTTGCTTTAGCATTTAGAGTTTTTTTGTTAAAGCATGTTTTGTATGGTGCTTGTTGGGAAAAGAAACTACTTGAAGTAGAATTTTTAACGATGCAAGTAGAAGCTTGTATAGACTGTGCCTAGACTTTTCATATCATGCTAGATGTTATTTTAGTTCTAAAGCCTTGTGGTTATTGAGTAGAATGAGTATCCTCAAATATCTGAGAGTGTTTAATGTGCCATTGAAAGAATCATGAGTTGTTCTTGTCATATTGAAGCATAAATTTGTGGTATTCTCCTTTGAATGTTTTATTTGGTTGACTTGGCGCATGCTCACACCATGTTTATGACTATGAACCAGTCACTTGTAGCCTCCATGATCATTTATTTTTTTGAACTTGTGGTACAATTTATGCTTTGATTAATGATGTTTATGTCGCTATGCATGATTACGACCATTATTGCTCTCTTGATTTGTCGCTCCCAGTCTTATGCTAGCCTCCACTTGTACTGAGTATGAGCTCTACTCGTGCAATACAACTCCCAAAAACTAGAGTATACCAAATGTGTCCACCATACCTACCTACATGTGGTATTTAAGTGCCACTCCAAGTAAATTGCACATGTGTTACCTTTAAAACCTTCAAAATTACTCATGTTTTGTGTTCCTGTTTTTGCTCATGAGGACGTAAATAGAGAATCTTTATCTCACTTGTTGATTGGATTTCACACCCTGGACTAGTGTCTTCACTCTTCACCCACTTATCCAATTGATAGAAGAGTTGGCAGCGGGGTGTCCAGCCCCAAATTAATAACACAAATTCTCTTCACTATTTTTGCCCCTGATTTATCAGTCAGAGCATAATTGTGTAAATAAAAGAGAAAGAGGGATGACCTTCTACACCAGTTGAGTCCTTCATATGGGATCCACTCTTATGAACTCTAGTTGGCTTGTGGCGTACTATATTTTCTGTTTACCATTCGTTGACATTAGCATACACCTCCCTAAATATAGACACTCCTCCACGGTATGTGATTGTTGGCAGGCACCCGATGATTCGGTTAGCCATGGTTTGTGTAAGATGGATGGGAGGAGTGTCAAATATTTTATACCTCTATTTAATAAAATAAAAATCTCTAGCACATGAGCGATCCATGCTTCCCTCTGCGAAGGGCCTTTCTATTACTTTTATGTTGAGTCTCCATCTTCTAACTTTATGCGCGGTTGAGAGAGCATAGTTTCCCTTCTGAGTTTAATGTGCATGTGTCCCAGAAACATTATTAATTGATTCATGATGTGTTATTGCTTGTTCCCTAATTATTTGTTCTAGTCTTCCTCATGATCTTTGTAGGTGTCCTGGCATTTATGTTTTTCCCCACTCTTAAGGACTAGCGAAATATCACTTTGACATGCTTTCTCTATAGTCGAAACAAACGTATAACTTTCGATGCATTGTTATTCATGATATTTTATTTGTGTTACTTCTCATGATGCAAGGTGATTGCTATGCTTTATTATTAAAGTTTTATTTATCATGCTTTTGTTAAAATTCTATGATCTCAGCTTACATGTGCCTTTACATTATTGATGATCAAGTTTATGTTGGTAGCATGTCACCACGTAAATTTTGTGTTTTTATCGTTTACCTACTCGAGGACGAGTAGGAACTAAGCTTGGGGATGTTGATACGTCATAAACGTATCCTTAATTTTTGATGTTCCATGTTGTTTTCTTATTGTTTCCCACATGTTTTCAATATACTTCGTGTCATTTTTATCGATTTTCCGGACTAACCTATTGACAAGATGCCACAGAGCCAGTTCCTTATTTTCTGCTGTTTTTTGTTTCGAAAAAGTTATTCTGGAAATATTCTCGGAATTGGACGATTCAAAAGCCAGAATTCTTAGAAGTCCCGGAGGGTTAAGGAAGTCCCGAAGAGACCCGGAGGGGGGCCACAGGGTGGCCACACCATAGGGTGGCGCGGGTCTCCCTGGCCGCGCCACCAGGTGGTGTGGGCCCCCTGGCCACCCCCCGGCATTGCCCTTTCGCTTATATATGCCCCCCGATGCATCAACCCTAAAGGAATCAGCCTTTTTCCACGAAAAGTTTTGTAGCTACGCCGCCGCCGCCGACAAGTTTTGGGGGACAGAAATCTCTGTTCCAGCACCCTACCGGGACGGGGAAGTGCCCCCGGAGCCATCTCCATCGACTCCACCGCCATTTCCATCGCTGTTGCTGTCTCCTATGATGAGGAGGGGGTAGTTCTCCCCCGGGGTTGAGGGCTCTACCAGTAGCTATGTGCTTCATCTCTCTCTCCCATGGTGTGATCTTTATGTGATCATGAGCTTTGTAATCTAGTTGAATAAGTAGATGTACTCTACATCTGTTATGCTACTCAAGTGGTTCTGTTATGAGATCTCCATAAACACTTTGATCACGGTGTAAAGGTGACAGTGTGTGCACCGTGTGGTTTAGCATGATATTTATATCTTGTGTTGGATGACCCTATGAAATTGTGGAGTTTTCTTAGTACCTTCTAGGGCGCTCATAGTGACAGCGTGGGGTTAACTAGAC
The DNA here is from genome assembly GCA_028641055.1 of Alopecurus myosuroides. Taxonomy (NCBI): domain Eukaryota; kingdom Viridiplantae; phylum Streptophyta; class Magnoliopsida; order Poales; family Poaceae; genus Alopecurus; species Alopecurus myosuroides. Next base: position 22,327,629 of record CM054063.1, read on the forward strand.
ATGGGAATACAAACTTGAGGAGTGCTGTTACAGCCCTACGCAATGAAGTGGTGTTTGTTATTCAACCGGAGAGTGGTTCAGAATATCATAGTGAAGGGAAGATATTTATGCATTCAATTATGTGATCATTGTTGAGAGTGTCCAGTAATGAATGTAGGATCCCTAGGACTTATTTCCAAGCATTGAAACACTGTTTTCCGCCTGTTCTACTACATGTTTGCTTGCTGGCATTTTTATTTCAGATTGCTATTATCACTTATTATCATCCATATTACTTGCATTTTATTCTCTCTTCGCCAAACTAGTGCACCTATATACCTGACAAGTATATTGGCTGTGTTGGGGGACACAAGAGACTTCTTGTATCTTGATTGCAAGGTTGCTTGAGAGGGATATCTTTGACCTCTACCTTCCTGAGTTCGATAAACCTTGGGTGATCCACTTAAGGGAAACTTGTTGTTGTTCTACAAACCTCTGCACTTGGAGGCCCAACACTGTCTACAAGAATAGAAGCGTGCGTAGACATCAAGCTCTTTTCTGGCGTTGTTGCCGGGGAGGTAAGGTAAAAGGTTCTCACATCCTCGGGTGTGAGTGCTCGAAGTTATTTCCTTTAGATTCTGCAATTATATCTTTTTGTTTCTTGTTTTCACTAGTTATGCTTAATGGAAAACAACAACAAAAATGAGAGAACTTTATAATATTTATCTTGAGTTAGGACATGAAGTGTTTGAAGAGAAAATTAAAAAAAGCTATGGAACTTTATTTGCATGCTAGTGGCAATGTTATTAGTATGAACTCTTTAAACACCATTATTGCGAATGCTATGGAAAATTCTAAACTTGAGGAAGCTAGTTTTGATGAATATGATATTTTTAGTCCCCCAAGTTTTGAGGAGGAAATTTTCTTTGATGATACTTTGCCTCCAATATATGATGATTATAATGATTGTGGTATTCTAGTTCCACCTACTATGAATGATAAATTTTATTGTGATCATGATTTGCCTTCTATATATGATGTTTACAATGATGAACATGCTATTTTCAGTCCACCTACTATTGAGGAGAAAATTAAATAGACAGCATGGGGAGAAAATTATGCTAGGTTTACAATGACCCTATGAAATTGTGGTGTTTGTCTAGTACCTTCTAGGGCGCTCATAGTGACAGCATGGGGTTAACTAGACATGGGAATGCGACTTTGAGGAGTGCTGTTACAGCCCTACACAATGAATTGGTGTTTGTTATTCGACCAGAGAGTGGTTCGGAGTAGCGTACTGAAGAGAGATATTTATGCATTCAATTATGTTATCATTGTTTTTTTACCATGAAACCGTAGAGGGAACCCCCTACGGTATAGCTTTTTCAATTAAATAAAAGAATCGGGGGGATACAAAGAATAATTTACATCAGGGTGGAGGGGAGAGGGGAAAAGAAAAAGTGAAAAGAGACTAAAAGTTTCTCAACCAGTCCTCTAAAACAGATTTGTTAGCTAGTTTAACCCTATGGGTCACAAGGCTCAAGTCCTTTTTAAAAACAACACTCTAGGATTGAAGAGAGAAAGAGATGCTCTCAAAAATATAGTCGTTACTTTGTTTCCAGATCCCCCAAAGAGCACAAGTGGCAACTTCAAAAAACTTGGGCCCATTAAAGCTTTGTTTTGCCAAATCGAACATGGCAGTCACCCCCTGAGCAGACGACCAGCTGATGCCAAGCTTACGCCAACACGCTCTCGCGAAATTACAGTTGAAAAATAAATGGTCTCTTGTCTCCCGCTCATTATCTGAACACATCTCACAGTTTACACCAGAGTCTAAGTGCCAGTGACGCCGTTCCATCATATCCCGCGTGTTTAGCCGATCAACAAGGAAGAGCCAAACAAACACCTTTTGCTTGTGCAATGCTTTACTTTTCCAAAGTTTCTTAAAAATATGTGGCGAATTAAGCCCAGCAAACGCAAAATTATAGAACTTCTTGGCCGCGTAGCACCCATCGCTATTAACCAGAACCCACTTATCTGGCCCAAATCTCCTACCTGTGTCCTGCCTCAGGACAGTCAAAATACCATGAACCTCCAGGAGCTCTTGATGAGCTTCAGGAGAAATAGGAATGGCAAAAAAATCAGCCAGCTGGTCTAAGCCTGTACATGCCAACAGGGAACCAAGAGAAACATCTGGGTCAATCGTGAATGAGTAAAGCCGAGTGTGTGACTAGTGAAAGTATGATCCCTAGGCCTTGTTTCTAATAGTTGAAACACCATTTACAATCAGTTCTGCTACATGTTTACTTGCTGCCATTTTTTACTTCAGATTGTTATTATCACTTATAACCATCCATATTACTTGTACTTTACTCTCCCTTCGCCGAACTAGTGCACCTATACAACTGACAATTGTATTAGGTGTGTTGGGGACACAAGAGACTTCTTATATCGTGATTGCAGGGTTTCTTGAGAGGGATACCTTTGACCTCTTCCTCCCTGAGTTCGATAAACACTGGGTAATCCACTTAAGGGAAACTTGCTGTTGTTCTACAAAAGTCTGCACTTGGAGGCCCAACACTGTCTACAAGAATAGAAGCGTGCGTAGACATCAACTAATCACAAGAAATCATATGGATCATAATCAGAGGTGATATAATGGATAATAACAATATGGTTATAAAGTGCAAACACCGATAAATCTCACAAGCATCAACTACTAACAAGCAATCCACACCGGGAGAGAGATCTAGTGGGAAACAACGATAAAGACCACCTAATTGTTACATCGGGATGAAGGTGGACGGTGACGGTGATGGTGCTGGTAGTGAGGATGATGAAGATGATGATCTTGATGAAGCCCGGAGTGATGACGGTGACGATTTCCCCTCTCCGGGGAGGAATTTCCCCGGCAGATTTCTCCTTGCCGGAGAGCTTTTCTCTCTCTATTGTTTTCCGCCCCGAGGCGGTGGCGGAATATTTCTCCGACGACGTATTGGGGCTTAGGGTTCCCTGGGGGTCAAGTACGCGAAAGGGGGCGCCCAGAAGTGGGCCAGGGGGCCACACCACCCCAGGCGCGGCCAGAAGGGGGGCGCGTCGCCTGGTGGTGGGGGGCCCTGGTGGCCCCCCTCCGGGTGCCCTTCTCACTAGCTTCCTCCTCGGGACTTCTAATACTTCCCGTATACCCCCTTCTTCTTCTGATCTTCTGAATAGGGTATCTCGATGGTGATTTTCTATCAGATTTCTGGTCCCGGTGTTTCTTCTCCCATAATTATTAAACATGCAAAAAAGATGGAATAACATAAGTAATATATCAGAACATGAAATATATCGTTGAAGAACAAAAAATATCAACATAAAATAGTGATGCAAAATGGACGTATCAGTGTCCACTATATCTACCTACATGTGGTATTTAACCGCCACTCCAAAGTAAATTGCTCATGTGTTACCTTTGAAACTTTCAAAATTACTCCTTTTTTATGCTCCTGTTTTAGCTCGTGAGGACGTGAATAGAGAATATTTATCTCACTTATTGATTGGATTTCACACCCTGGACTAGTGTCTTCATCCGCTTATCCAATTGATAGAAGAGCTGGCAGCGGGGTGCCCAGCCCCAAACTTAATAAAAACAAATTCTCTTGACTATTGTTTCCCCTGATTTATCAGTCAAAGCATAATTGTGTAAAAAAAAGAGAAAGAGGGATGACCTTCTATCCAGATGTGTCCTTCTATGAGAGCCTCTCCTGTGAAGTCTAGTTGTCTTGTGATGTATATTTTCTGTTTACCATTCATTGACATAAGCATACACGCCTACCCCTAAAAATTAGACACTCATCCATGGTCTGTGATTGTTGGCAGGCACCAGAGGATTCGGTTAGCCATGGTTTGTGTAAGAAAGGTTGGGAGGAGTGTCAAATATTTTATGCTTTCTTTGTTTAACAAAATAAAAAGCTCTAGCACATGAGTGATCCCTGCTTCCCTCTGCGAAGGGTCTTTCTTTTAATTTTATTTTGAGTCTCCATCTTCTAAGTTTATGCACAGTTGAGAGAGCATAGTTGTCATTTTGTGTTTAATGTGCATTTGTCCCAAAAATATTATTGATTGATTCATACCTTGTTATTAATTGTTCTAGTCACCCTCTTAAACTTTGAAGGTGTCATGGAATTTATGTTTTGCCCCACTCTTAAGGACAAGCGAAATATCACTTTTCTACGTTTTCTTGATGCTAGAAACAAACGAATAACTTTCAAATGCATTATTACTCATGATCTTCAATTTGTGTTACTTTTCATGATGCAAAGTGGTCGCTATGTTTCATTGTTAAAATTATATCTATCATTCTTGTGTTTAAAGTACTATGATCTCAGCTTATATATGATTTTACAATTACGATGTTCAAGTTTATGTTGGTAGCATGTCACCTCAGAAATTATTTGTTTTGTTGTTTACCTACTCGAGGACGAGTAGGAACTAAGCTTGGGGATGTTGATACGTCATAAGCGTATCTATAATTTCTGATGTTCCATGTTTTTTCATGTTATTTGCTACATGTTTGCTATACACTTTATGCCATTTTTATCGATTTTCTGGGACTAACCTATTGACAAGATGCCACAGAGCCAGTTCCTGTTTTCTGTTGTTTTTGGTTTCAGAAAAGTTAATCTGGAAATATTCTTGGAATTGTAAAATTAGAAAACAAGAAGTCTTAGAAAGTTGTCGCGCACACGGAGTCCGGAGGAGACCCGAAGGGGGGGAAACAGAGGCCCCACACCATAGGGAGGCGCCCCCAGCCGAGCGATGGGGTGGTGTGGGCCCCCTGGACGCCCACCGACGTTGCCCCTTCACCTATTTAACCCCCTCGGGAGGTTAACCCTAAAACGATCCACCTTTTCCTCGAAATTCACCCGACACTGCCTTCATCGTCAACCATAGTTCGGGAGGTTTCTGGAGATCCGGCACCCTGCCGGGAGGGGAAATCATCATCGGAGGGCACCACCATGCTCGCCTCTGGAATGATGCGTGAGTAGTTCATCCTTGTACTACGGGTCCATAGTAGTAGCTAGATGGTTGTTCTCTCCTCTTTATGCCTCATGTTTAGATCTTGTGAGCTGCCCTACATGATCAAGATCATCTTATTGTAATGCTACATGTTGTATTTGCTGGGATCCGATGAATATTGAATGTTATTTCTCCTGATTATCAATCTATCATGTTATCTTCATGTGTATGTTATTTATGATCTTGCATGCTCTCCGTTATTAGTAGATGCTCTGGCCAAGTAGATGCTAGTAACTCCAAGAGGGAGTATTTATGCTTGATAGTGGGTTCATGCCTCCCTTTCACTCACGCTCGAGTGACAGAAACGTAATCGGTGGGGGATGTGCTGTTGCCACTAGGGAGAAAACAACGATGTTTACATTACACACTTTGCTTATTGCAATTATCTGTTGCTTGCAACATAATACCCAAGGATTGTTCGGATGATATTGTAAGGGTGGATTATTAGTCATAGATGCAGTTGGATAACGGTCTATATATTTTGTTGTAATGCCCGCATAAATCACATAGTAATCATCATGTCATGCATGTTTCAATATCTTTCAATTGCCCAGCTGTAATTTGTTTACCACACATGTTATTTATCTTCTATGGAGAGACACCACTAGTGAACTGTGGACCCCGGTCCATTTCCTCATACTGATAATACAACCACTACAATTACTTTTTTCACACTGTTTCCACTTTTTCACACTGCTACTACTGTTTTCACATTGTTCTCCTACTGTTTTCCACACCATATGTTTAACCGCTTTATTTTCAACAAAACCGGTGAGATTGACAACCTCGCTGCTTTGTTGGGGAAAAGTGAATTGATTGTGAGATTGACAACCTCCCTACCATATCAACTGCATCAACCTTCAAAAGTTTCTTCTTTCTCCTACTGGTCGATTCAACCTTGGTTTTTTTCTCAGGGAAAACTTGCTGATGTGCTCTTCACACCTTGCACTTGGGGTTTACCAACGAGGGTGTCAATTACACCATCGGGTCCACATTATCCTAGACCAACAGAAGAGTGTGATGTGCATACTGAAAAATTACAACCCCTTGTCAACGTGGTGTGGAACCAGACCAGTAATATGACCATTGACTTCAGCTTGTTGAATCAACTTAGTCAGACCTTCTGTTGCAAGGTTGAACAGAAAAGGAGAGAAAGGATCACCTTGCCTCACACCCCTATGACTTCCAAAGTCTTTCCCCCTAGTGTTATTGATCTTGACACACAAAGTCCCATCCTTCACTATTTCCTCAATGAGCCTTCTCCAGAGTGGACTAAAACCTTTCAAGGACACACAATGGAGAAGGTAAGCCCAATCAACCTTATCATAGGCTTTCTCAAAGTCTATCTTGAACACCAATCCTTGTTTCTTTTTCTTCTTGGACTCATGAATAATCTCATGCAGAGACATGACACCATCCATGATGTTTCTCTCTTTGATAAAGGCAGTTTGGAACTTAGAAATAAATTTTTCATGAAGGGTTCCACTCTAAGGGTGGCCACCTTGGTAATTATCTTGTAGAGCACTTGGAACAGGAAAATTGGTTTGTATTACTGGAGGCAATCTGCATCAGGAGTCTTCTTCAGCAGGATTATCGTACCAAAATTGAGCCTATATAGTCCAAGCTTCCCTAGGTACCAGTCATTAAATAGATTCATGACATCATTCTTCACAATGCTTCAGCAGGTCTGGAAGAACTCAACAGGAATCCCGTCTGGGCCAGGAGCTTTAGTCCTAACCAAGGAGTCAATAGCAAGTTTAACCTCTTCAACAGAAAAGGGTTTATCTAGCACATCATTATCAGAAGCGGACAGTTTCTCCTCTTCCCTCCAAATATCACGAGAGAATCTCATCATATTACCTTTCCCATGACCAAACAGTTGTTTGTAATATTCAGTGGCATGGGCTAGGAGCTCAGTAGTCCCTTGAACACAGATGTCACCATTAACCAAGGAATACATGGTGTTTTTCCTTTTTCTACCATTTGCAGTTATGTGGAAGAAGGCACATTTTGAGTCCCCTGCAGGAGCCACCTCTCACTGGACCTTTCATGCCAGAACTTCTCTTCCTCAGCACACACCCTAAGCAACTCACTGTGAATAAAGCATTTCCTTTCATGTTGTTCAGCGGACAACTCCCCCTGCTCCTCCAGTTGCTCTAGAACATCTAGCTAAAGAGTAAAGTTTTTCCTTAGTCTTATAGATCCCCCTCTAACATTGGGCCCCCATCCTTTCAAACTATCCTTGACTCTTTTCAGCTTCAGTTGAATGGAAGAAACACTATCCACAGAGGGGATAATGGCATCCCAAGCTTTTTCTACTCTACCGACAAACTCAGGATGGGAAATCCAAGATTTTTCAAACCTGAACTCTTTCTGCTTAGGAGCCACCACTTCTCCAATATCAACAATCAGAAGTCATTAGGACTCTGTCAAGTCTCTCAAGAGTGGGGATTTTATTATTATTAGACCAGGTGAACATCCCTCCATACATATCCACCTCGCTGAGTGAGTAGGATTTAATAATTGCATTGAAAACATCCGAAAATTTAGTACCCCCTGGTTTATTTTTCTCAAAAGAAAATCTCAAAATATTAAAATCACCGCCAGTAAGAGCAGGCAGAACCAAGTGAGAGCAAACATTAGCAAAATAGGAGAGAAAGTCAGTCTTGTCATTATCCTGAGCAGCCCCATACACCACCATAAGGATAATTTCCTTATTGATTTTCTTATCCAACACATGAGCTTTACCAAAAAATCAATCAACTGAAGCATTCATAATGTCAAATCTAGAGGATTTGACACCATGCAAAATTCCTCCAGATCTTCCAACAGAAGGAGACCAATGCCACATGTAACATCCTTCAGGTTCAAATTTTCTCCACACATCAGGACCCACAACATATTTCATAGTTTCTTGCAAACCAATGAAGTCAAACTCAAACTCCCTAATCAGTTCTAAAATGTTAGTCAAGAAGCCCTTCTTACCCACACCTCTACAATTCAAAAAGACACCTATCAAAATAACTTCTTAGGTTTGGATCTTACCCTTGGTCCATTAACAATACCACTTTGAGGATGGTTTTCCTGGACTCTCTTAAGGGAAGCAGTGCCACCAAGGGGACACCCCCTCTGAAGTTTTGACCCTAGAGTTGGATTTATTTTAAGAATTTTAGACGTCCTTTTTGGAAATTACAGGAGTAAAAGGAGTAGAGTCACTATCAGAAGAGCAATCTCTAACATATTCCTCAATAGGAGGCAAACATAGGGACACATCATCATTGAGTTGAGAAGGGGCAACAGGGCCCTCAGGATTTGAACAAGATAAGATATCCTTTTTCATTAATAGATTAGCTCTAGCTACTTCCAAATCTAGCAGCAAATTAACAGTTTCCAAAGAAATTGAGGAGGGATCAATACCCAATTCTAGGTCTTTGTCCATAATATCATTATCAACCAACACAGAAAATGAATTTGAAGACACGGGCATACCTTCATCCCTCCTGGATATAAACTGAGATGCTCTCTGCAGTGTCATCTCATTTGCTCTCCCAGCAGCATTAATCCTGGCACTGGCCCCAGAGGGAGCAGGCTGAGATGGAGTGATGCAAGATGGAACAGCACCTAAAGGTAAAGAACCTCCAGCCCGAGAGGGCCTATGAGTGATCTCGGTAATGTGCACCTCAGAGTAGTGTACTTGTTGAAAATCACCAAAATTAGCAGAAACAACAAACATGGATTTGGATAAATCCTCAGAACTCAGGGAAGTGCCAGGAGACTCAATAACAGGCTCTAGATCAGCACCAGGGATTTGAGCAAGCATCCCTTTCCAGAGGTGACTCTTGTCACTCCTAGTCTTGAGAAGCTTCTTGAGGAACTCCTCATAAGTTAGCTCATTCTGAAGAGGCTCTTCAGGGTTCTCCACCACCCCAGCAGTCAGGAGTTTAGGGTTAGCCAGATACTCTAAATACATGTTATAATAGTCAATAGCTGGTGCAGTCTGAACCCTGGAACTGGAGCTTATCTCATGCATTGGAATCATCTGCCTTTGCTCATGATTGTTATTGTAGCCAAGCTTGTGAACATGTGCAGAGAATGATTCTTCATCACTATCTTCATCAATGCTTTCACAAGGTTCAGGAGCCTTCCTCTTGCCCTTCTCATCAGTAGGTAGGTCCTTGTTCTGCATAGCCTGAGATGAAGCCCCAGCTTGTCTACCATAAGAGGTCCTTGCATCCCTTATGAGCCCCCCAACAACTGGATTGGAAGGTGCTCTATTAGAACCAAGTGTGTCTAGTCTGGCTCTTTTTGGGGTGTGTTGAGAATCACCACCCCTATGATTGCCCCCATCCTTAGCCCTTGAATCAGGCTCAGAAGCTGCATTCTTACTCTTCTTACTAACAGGAATCTCCCTGGTAAATTCAACATCATAAAAATTGCTAGCAATGTTAACATTGGAAACCATAGGATGGGCCATCGATACATCAGTGTTGCCAATCTTGATTCTAACATAATCCACATTATTAAGACTATGCCTATCCACAAGGATTGTTCTCCCCACTAGACTACCAATGAAAATAGTAGTAGGGCAATTTCTATTGCCTAGGGGGATTCCTTTCACTTGGAACCACGCAATGTCCAATTCCCCTGTGACCCCATACTCTGGTGTCCAGTGCTCAACTTTGATCACCACTCCAGGGATGGATCTGAGGTAAGCATTGCTAGAGTGAAACCAGGCATCTATATCTCTTGAACTAGGGAAACACATGAGGAATTTCTTAGCAGCCAATGGCTTTGCATACCACCTCCAAGTACACATCCTTCCAGCCCACTGTGAAAATTCTTCTTCAATCTCTCTCCCTGAGGGGTTACTTTCCAAAACCTCAATCACAGCCCGGTGCATCTCTTTAGGAGGAGTTGCATTTCTAATGTCAGAAATGACAAAGAACCCACCTCCTAGAATAGCTGCACCCAGAAAAGGGGGGTGCAACTTCCCACGACTTGATTCCATTAAACACAAACTTATCACCATGATCATCCCCGCACATCTAACAGAGGTTATCGATGTTAATAGGCTAGGAAACATGCTCTTGAAAATGAACCGAGCGAGGAGGGGCCTGCACATCATCCTCATTAGCCAAATTTTCATCATCCTGGTCATGGAAAGTAACGAAGCCAGTGTCTCTCCCAACCCTCAACGTCCCCGATTGGTTTTGGAAAGAAACAAGGCCTTGGTCACTACCAACCTCAATCGTCCCGACAACTGCAGGTTAATTGTCGAGAGGTTGTTTTCTAGGGTTGTAGTAGGAAGAATCCCTCCTATCCTTAACAGAATTACCAGATTCTTCCTCAAGCATCTCCACCCGATGATTCCAGCGGTCTCTGTTACCTTGAGCAGCGGAGGAGCTTCTTGGAGGAGCGTGGCCAATGGCCCCAAGAATGTTGTTGTTGAAGCCGCCTCTTCCCGCGTCACGGCTCGCGCCCTGGACATGGTCACGGCTACGGGAGCGTCAGTCACCACGATCACGGCGGTCGTCACGGTGGGATTCGTCTCTCCCCCGCAGCACAGAAGCAGCGCCGAATCCCGCTTGCTTTGCGCGATAAGCCTCCGGATAGAAAGCGTCATCCGCATAGCCGCCCGGCGGACGGCGAGGAGGGAAGTTGGCCCTAGGAGGTGGCCCGCTTCCACGGCCTCCACGCCTGTCGTAGTTGAAATACATAGTCGGCGGTGGAGACGAAACCACCGCAGCAAAACTACGGTTATCACCTTGCACTGTGCCTTCCCACCTTGACGCACAGGAACTTGGATCTGAAGGGCGAAGAATGGATCTGAGAGGTGGAACTTAGACGAACACCACCCTAGGTCTCCCCGCCACCTTCCCTCTCTCCCAAATGTGAGCAAATCTGGAGACTAGATCTGGAGCAGGTGGGGGCGAGGGGATAAGGATATCCCACCAACCGCGCTTGACGGCTCCTTCGATGGAATCGCACGGCTAGGGTCCACTGATGGGTCGTGAGAGCGAAACGAACGGCGAGCCGTGAGAGCCCACTGATGGGTCGCGGAATAGAGCACGAGGGCCCAGCGGATGGCACGGTCGCTGAGGAACGTGTGTATCATGGCCGTCGGCGCGTGGCAATGGAATTGGTTCCCCAACCTCTGCGGTGTAACATGGGAAAACGATCCGTGCACCCGTGGAGATCACCTCGTCGTGTCGGAGAAGACGCACGTCGACGGCGACCCCACCATTATCCACGAGAACGAGCCCCGTTCGGAGCATCTGGGAATGACCGTGCCAACCCTAGCACACGGCTCGCACGCAGCGTGATACACCGAGCACCATCTCAACGATGTTGGAGAGGGTGGCCACGCACTCTCGTCTCGCTGTCTCGACGGGGAGGGGTGCGGACGCGCGATGGCGCTGGAGTGCCTGTGGTCGGCGGCACGGGTTTCGTCTCCGTGCGACATTTTTCGTCCCGCGTGGGTTATTAACGACCTAAAGACAAAATGATCGTTCTCTTGCTCTCGCAGATCTTACATATAGCATATTGGGGCGGCCTGCAAATTTCGAGATTGTCTGTCGTGAGGATCTTGCCGTGTAGAGATAACCATGCAAAGAAGCAGCATTGAAAAGGTGAGAATTTTATCTAGAGTACTATTTCCCCTGATAATTGTATTTCTTGAGATATGGTGGGTTTTAAGGAATATTTTAATTTTTAGAGTTCACTACAGCAAACAACTGCTACGCCGACGGCTAAAAGCCGTAGACACGGGGCCTTAGACCATCGGCAGAGCCTAGGCCGACGGCTGCCCTCGGCATTTTTCCCTGTAGGCGTAAGCTGAAAAGCCATCGGCTTAGGGAAAGCCTTCGGCGTACGTGGCTGTGCCGATAGCCTAGCCCAGACATCGGCGTATATGCCGTCGGGGTAGTGGAAGTGGACCCAGCCAGGCCTGACAGCTCGCTATCGCTACGCCGCCGTCTTAGTCGTCGGCCTAGAGGAGGACATGTGGAGGGCTCCTGCTGCGTCTGGGCGGAGAGCTACGCCGACGGCAAAGCCGTCGGCATAGCGTCGACCATTTGTTCATCACAGGTGCTATGCCGACGGCTTTGCCGGCCGTCGGGGTAGCTCTATGTCGAGATTTTCTTTTTGCCATTCTAGCACCAAAATAATTTGGAAAAATTAGAATTAATTCATAGGATGAATGGATATAAATATAGCATCCAAATTTGCTTAAATAACATCCAAGTTCAAATTCGCATACATAACATCCAAGTATGGTGCAAAAATAGGCCGGCGGCTTTAGTAGTGCCGACGGCTGCCCTCAGCCCGTAGTAGCTCTGCGCTGACGGCCACATCGCCGGGCTGGCCTGGCGCACAACTATGCCGACGGCCACGACATAAAGCCGTCAGCCTATCTTTGTTGGGTAGTGCTGGGCGTCCCCCGGGGGATCGGAACCCCCGATCCCCCGCCTCTAGAATCGTCCGATCGAACAAAACCGGGCGCGCAGGTCCGTTGGATCAAAAGTACATGCACGAAGCCTTTTCTCCCTCCCACGTGGTCGGTCCCCACCATCTAATAATTTGCAAAAAGAAAAAATGGAAACCTCGTCGCCGTCTTCACAATCACAAATGTTACAACAAAAACAAAACCGACAGCCGGACGGGAGCATCCGCTGCCACCGACGGGAGCACCGCCGCCGGACAGGAGCATCGCCTCGCGTCGCTGCCGCCGATGGGAGCATCGCCTCGGGTCGCTGGGAGCACCGCCGCCGGACGGGAGCATCCGCTGCCGCCGATGGGAGCACCGCCGCCGGATGGGAGCATCGCCTCGCATCGCTGGGAGCACCGCCGCCGGTCGGGAGCATCCGTTACCGCCGATGGGAGCACCGCCGCCGCCGGACGGGAGCATCAATTACCGCCGCTGGGAGCATCCGCCGCCGCCTATGGGAGCACCGCCGCCGGACGGGAGCATCGCCCGCCGCCTATGGGAGCATCCACTTCCGCCGATGGGAGCAACGCCTCGCGTCGCTCGGAGCATCCACTTCCGCCAATGGGAGCAACGCCGCTCGCCTATAGGAGCAACTTCACTAGCCTTGGAGAGCATCGCCGCCGGCCTTTGGGGAGCAACGCCGCCGGACTACGGGAGCACCGCTGCCGGCCATGGGGAGCACCATCGCCCGCCGGTCGGAGCGCTGCCGCACACATATGGCAGCATCACGGCGCCGGTGCTTGCAGCCTGGCCGGCGCCAGTGGGCGAGGCAGCGTGAGCGGACATGGCCGCACATCGGGTGACCTTCAAGCTTTTCATGGCGAAGGGGTCCAGGTGCGACGGGAGCACGGAGGTCAAGGCGGCGGAATGCAGGGAGAGCGGCGGAGAAGGAGTGGAGGCGCGCGGTCAGCGGAGGAGACGGTGGACAGGGAGGTGGAGAGGGAGTCGTCGCAGGCGTGGGAGGAGAGGGCGGCGGCGAGGCGGCGAAGTGGTCCTGTGGCCCATGCCTGCGCTTGGGAGGAGGACGAGAGAGGATGAGCGCTTGGGAGGAGGACGAGAGAGGATGAAGAGATAAGAAACGGGGGAGAAGATAAGGGGTACGTTTGGTTTTCGCCCACACCTGCCCCACCAAATTCTGGGCGTGACCAAAATTTTGGCGCAGGAATCCTACGCCCTCGTTTTGCCCATGATTGGCGAGAAAATGTACTGCAGCCCGTGGGTTGGACTGGGCTAACCAATTTTTTGGTAGCCAAGCAAACAGCAGCCGCAGGGGCACGGGCATGCCAATATTTTGGTAAGGCCACCGTCGGCTACGAACCAAACGTACTGAAGGTTCGCTCGTTTCCTGGCCTAGTCACGGAGA